>VYZU01083033.1:34472-103029 GCA_013401355.1 Ceyx cyanopectus | reverse complement strand
CTGGGTGCAGCTCGGTGAACTCCCGACTTTATTCTTCTCCATTAGTTTAGTGGAAAATGAACTTCTGTAAGTCAGGGAGCATGTTATGGAATCAAAAGTCATACTTCACTTGTGGGTTTTTTTTAAGGATGTTAAAGACCCTAACCACTAAGTTTTAATTATAATTGAAAATAGCTTAGCATCTTTCTAATTTCACATTTATGGCTTTTCCCTCTAATTGCAGAGAAGAACAGTCTTAACAGAAAGATGCACAAGTATCTTTGTTTCTAGTCTATACCGTGGCTGCATAGCTCTTCTCCCAGTATTCACTCACACTTTGTCACGTGGCACCAACAGTTGCCTACAAGTGCTGGGTTGCATGTGCTGCTCTCTTAGAAACTGGTGTCTCAGATAGTTCCCAGCATCTTATATAGCCATAGTCACTGCAGGTACCCTGCAGTCCTCAACTAGCCTGCCAATATCCTGTACAGCTTTAGATACCTAATTGGGCTCTGAATTTACATCCAGGTGATGATAGAATATAATTGTTTTGTCCAGTGTTAGCTGAAACATCGAGATCTCCTAATAGCAGGTCTCCTAAATCTTAATGTCCTGCTTCCAGGAAAAACCTTCCTCTTACTTAATAGTCTGACTCTATTTTATGCTGACAGCACAGTACAAGGAAAGAATGTGGAAAATGCTAGCAACTTCAGTTCCATAATAGATTAATAATTATAAAAATGTCTGTCTTCGTGGATTTGAAGACTCTGGAAAGAAGTGGTATTAAAACTGATTTCACTCCACATCTAATTTGAGTGGTTTCTTACAGTAATTCATCATCTTTTAGTAAAACAGCTTCTCAGTTTTCTAGCACATTTTTGCAGTGATAATGAAGAGCCAGCTTACTTGCTGAATGCTGAATGAGGCTTTCAGGTAGATGATACATCAGCGTATATGTTAGTGTTATGCATTAATAATATAAATGAAAATCAGGTAACCAGGAGCCACATAAAAGGATTGTGAATGGTGAATTTCCTTCATCTGCCTTATATGTCTCCTAACTACATTTAGACATAGTGAATTATATCATTTGTTTGGTGTATTTTTTTAATATTAGAAATACGTTGTTTTCACGGAGAAAAGATTTTTTTTCATACAACACTATGAATGTTTAGAATTGTAAAGCCGTAAGGAGGAATATTTAATCATAGGTGTTGGAGAAATATGTGATAATAAAACACTTCTAAGCATGGTTGTTGTGCTTGCTTTCTTCACAGAATTATAGTAAACATAACTCACAGTGTCAAAGGATACCATTCAAAGACAATACGTTTTCTCAATGTGGCTTTTGACAGTTCTGGAGATTCTCTACTCGCTGGAGACCACCAAGGGAATATATATCTTTTTGATTTGAATGGAAACAGGTAGGAATACTTTCATGAAGACATTTTAATAGTGTTGACGTCTGTAACATTCAGGGGTATGGAATTTGCCTGGACATCAAAGTTCTGTTTTTAACCCTCAGTTCTCCATGAATGTGGCAATAGGCAGTACTTTGCTCAGAGTCGAAATTACAAGCCAGTGTTTCATGTAGGCTCCCTAAATATTATTTTACTAGTTTAACAGCTTCAAAAGATCAGACGTTTCTAACTCTAAACAGACAGCAATTTAATAGATCTTAAATAGAACTTATTCTTTGGAAGGTACTGATCAATTAATACGAGCCATGAATTACAGAAAACTGGACCTAACAATGTCATTTGTAGAAATACATTAATCAGTCTTTTCAGTTTTACACTACTGAGTTTTAAAACTAAACGCTGATTTTTAGATTAATTATAATTAGATATTCTTTATTTGCTCCCTTTAATTTTTTTTTTCTCAGTGAAATATATTGAAACTGTTTATTACCTCACTTGACACTATAAAGCAGAGTTTCCTGACACAATGAGAATGTGTATTTTTCAATAGATTCAGCCTTGTTCAGCGAGCAATGCAGCCTTGCACTGCTTTGGCATTTAATCTTCGCAGAAAGAAAGAATTTCTGGTGGCTTTGGCAGATTATTCCATTAAATGCTTTGATACAGGTAAGGAGAAATTTAAAGGCCTACTATCTGTAATTGCTATGAAAACCCATATAATTTTTGCTTTGATCTCAACTTTTTAGTAAGGCTTTTTGATGGCAATCTGACAATGTATTTCATGCCATCTGTCCAAATCAGAAACCTTTGGGCCCATGTGGGTTAGAGGCCTGTGGGTAGATGAGCCCTTTGCTCTGTCAGAGTTTCTTGTTCCCTCTGAGTCACACAGGCATCTGTCTGGCACAGGATGGCCATTAATGTGTGTTACCATTTTTAATGCAGTTCTGTACCTGTTTGCTTAGAATGAGGTGCTCTATGTAAAATCAAACCAAAATCAGTTTACATTATATTAGTTTGCAACTGAACCATAACTGTATTTTCAGTAAATATTTGAACAAAGTGACTAGAAGAACTTGTCAGTACATTTGAGTATGCAAGTAGATCTGTACCCTTGGTCAAAAGAGATATTTAAAATTAACTTCACAGGCCAGCTGTCTGTCTTGATTAGAATTTCAAAGATGCTGGCAATTCAATCTTCCTAAATTAATCTGTTACCAAGTGCAGTGGTAGTGTCTTGTATCGTCTGGATCGACATCTTTTTAAAAAGCTGTAGGAATCACTCATTTGCAGTTTGAGTCTATAATTATTAGTAATGGTTTTAATGTAACACACTGTTTCCCAAAATAGAGGAAGAGTCAGGGCTAAGGTCTGACATCTGTGTGCTTTTTCTGCTCCATTGAACCACAGGACCAAACTTAGATTTTGGATGCACTTAGAGAATCATCTTAATTATTCCACAGAGTCCTGCATGTTTATATGGTGCTGTTTCCACATACTAAGTCATACTGAGGAATGTTTTAAACCATAAATGTTATTCACATAAGCCAGTATTGGGTGAATTATCCTTAGAGGTGTATTGGATAATACTTAGTTGGTAGACTCCATGCCCTTCTTTAGAAGTCAAACTCTGCACTCCAATGTCAACCTCCCAGGCTATAATAGCTTTAAGCACTCAGTTATCTGTAAGCACAGCAAAAAAATTGACTGTTAGGCTTTATGAGCTGCTTTATAGCTTTATCCCATCTTCAATGCCACAGCAGTAGATCAGCTGGAACTACCCCATGCTATCAGGCAAACCACCCAGTATAAACAGTTTAATTNGAGAACCATTTCCTTAGTATGCAATACACAGCATAAATATGTTTTGTACTTGAAAAGAATTAATAAAGTGTTGCTTTCTGACTGCTTTTCTAAAGCTTTCTTCCTTGCACCTGTAGATAGCTGTGTAATCATTCATACATATTGTCCACAAGTCAAAACAAGTGGAGAATTCTAACTAGAACATCCAGTCTAAACTTCTCGAGGTTACTGTGGGTGTTCACACCAGATGATCTGCCTGTGAGGCATGCTGAACTTACCTGATCACCATGTTCATGACTTTTGAAGATTGATTCTTACGCTAAATTAAACAAGCCTGTGCAAGATGACTTTCTGTGTAGAACTGAGAATAACTTAGGAAATCTGTTTCTTGGACATGAGGAGATGCTTCTCTAAGGTGATAATAGCTCTATGAAGATTGATATCTTTGTTTCTTGGTCAGTGACAGTAAATGGTCATAGACTATATAGGCTTAAAAGTCTCATTCGCAGCACAGTGTTGGCAGTAAAAAGTAGTAGTTGTTTCACTTTGAATGACTTTCATATGCTTTTCATTTATTTCATCAACTTCTGAAGAAAACAAGGAGCTAGTGAGTTGGATGAGGGGACATGATTCTTCAGTGACTTCCATCTCTGTCCATGGCTCGGGCAGGTATGCCATCACTACATCCATGGATACAGCCCAGCTATGGGACCTGGACACCTTCCAAAGAAAAAGAAAGCTGAATGTTCGTCAGTCTGTGGGCATACAGAAGGTGAGTAAAGAGCAGGGTGGGCAAACATACTCAGTAGGTGTTATGCTGCATGTTAAAATCACAGTACTTGTGAATATTTTTTCTGAGTCTTCTTAATGTCCTTTGGGCTTATCTCCCAAACTGTCATCCTATCACATCACCTGGGTCACTGGAATCATGACTTAGTAGCTGCAAAGATCTGCAGGGAACTTTTAAGGAGCCTCCATCTTTAGAGATACTCAACAATTGGTCAGATATGACCTTGATTAACCTAATTTAACCTCACAGTTGGAGCTGTCTTTAAGTTGACCCTACTTTGATCTCTGAGTGGGCTCAGACGACCTCCAGAGATGAATTCCAACCTGAATGATACTGGGTTTTAAGGGTGTTGTTAAAAAAAAAGTTTTGGTGTCATAATGGTTACTTCAGTCACCACCACCTACCTTATTTAGATGCTTATTCCAAAGCTGCTGCTCTTGCTATGCATGGTAATCACTGAATGTGGGAACAAACAAAGCTGAAAAGTAATTCAGCAAAATGAAATTGCTGCTTTTCAGCCTAGTGGTTTCTCTGCTTCAGTTTGCTGCACAGACACTTACGCTGGAATAACACAGGATGACACGTTTGCACCAGGAGTGGTTTAAATAGATTGTGTGTGCTGCTTTCAACAGGTCTGCCTGCACCACCAAATGTCAGACTCTGGAATAAGTACAACAGAAAGTACTGACACACAGCCTGAGCATTGCTTGCACACGTGCTGCCCTGAAGTGAATAGCCTTACAAACACCACTTCAAACCAAAGTCCTCATCAGGCTGGTCACTAAAAAGCCATGCTGATTTTGCAGAGAACAAGGCTATTCATTTGAGTGTCTTCACCCTGTTCTAGGTCAGGCAGAAATTTTGTCAGCTTGAAACAGTCACCTAGCAATTACTGTGGAAGATGATGCATTAATTTTTGTTTGTTTGTTTTGCTAAAACTGTTGTGTAGAGCACCTTGCCAAACTAATTATCATGCAGCCATCTTTGGAGGGAAGACATTTCTTTAGTGGACATCTTTTTCTACATTCACTGGCCAAGNTTAGAAGTCAAACTCTGCACTCCAATGTCAACCTCCCAGGCTATAATAGCTTTAAGCACTCAGTTATCTGTAAGCACAGCAAAAAAATTGACTGTTAGGCTTTATGAGCTGCTTTATAGCTTTATCCCATCTTCAATGCCACAGCAGTAGATCAGCTGGAACTACCCCATGCTATCAGGCAAACCACCCAGTATAAACAGTTTAATTACAGAATCACTGTTGTTGGAAAAGACTTTTAAGATCATCAGGTCCAACCATTATCTACTCTACCAGGGCCACTACTACACCGTATCTAGACATCTTCTGAATACAGCCAGGGATGGTGATTCATCCACTTCCCTGGGCAGCCTGTAGTAACCTTTTTGGTATAGAAATTTTTCATAATGTCCAACCTAAACCCCCCCTGTTATAACTTGGTGCCATTTCCTCTTGTCCTGTCAGTTGTGACTTGCGAGAAGAGTCCAATGCCCACCTCTCTACAGGCTCCTTTCAGTTACCACAATGCACTTTGGTTGCTGAGGGCAGATTAGAGCTCATGCAGTCACAAGTGGGAGACAACATTGTCAGAGAATCATTTCCTTAGTATGCAATACACAGCATAAATATGTTTTGTACTTGAAAAGAATTAATAAAGTGTTGCTTTCTGACTGCTTTTCTAAAGCTTTCTTCCTTGCACCTGTAGATAGCTGTGTAATCATTCATACATATTGTCCACAAGTCAAAACAAGTGGAGAATTCTAACTAGAACATCCAGTCTAAACTTCTCGAGGTTACTGTGGGTGTTCACACCAGATGATCTGCCTGTGAGGCATGCTGAACTTACCTGATCACCATGTTCATGACTTTTGAAGATTGATTCTTACGCTAAATTAAACAAGCCTGTGCAAGATGACTTTCTGTGTAGAACTGAGAATAACTTAGGAAATCTGTTTCTTGGACATGAGGAGATGCTTCTCTAAGGTGATAATAGCTCTATGAAGATTGATATCTTTGTTTCTTGGTCAGTGACAGTAAATGGTCATAGACTATATAGGCTTAAAAGTCTCATTCGCAGCACAGTGTTGGCAGTAAAAAGTAGTAGTTGTTTCACTTTGAATGACTTTCATATGCTTTTCATTTATTTCATCAACTTCTGAAGAAAACAAGGAGCTAGTGAGTTGGATGAGGGGACATGATTCTTCAGTGACTTCCATCTCTGTCCATGGCTCGGGCAGGTATGCCATCACTACATCCATGGATACAGCCCAGCTATGGGACCTGGACACCTTCCAAAGAAAAAGAAAGCTGAATGTTCGTCAGTCTGTGGGCATACAGAAGGTGAGTAAAGAGCAGGGTGGGCAAACATACTCAGTAGGTGTTATGCTGCATGTTAAAATCACAGTACTTGTGAATATTTTTTCTGAGTCTTCTTAATGTCCTTTGGGCTTATCTCCCAAACTGTCATCCTATCACATCACCTGGGTCACTGGAATCATGACTTAGTAGCTGCAAAGATCTGCAGGGAACTTTTAAGGAGCCTCCATCTTTAGAGATACTCAACAATTGGTCAGATATGACCTTGATTAACCTAATTTAACCTCACAGTTGGAGCTGTCTTTAAGTTGACCCTACTTTGATCTCTGAGTGGGCTCAGACGACCTCCAGAGATGAATTCCAACCTGAATGATACTGGGTTTTAAGGGTGTTGTTAAAAAAAAAGTTTTGGTGTCATAATGGTTACTTCAGTCACCACCACCTACCTTATTTAGATGCTTATTCCAAAGCTGCTGCTCTTGCTATGCATGGTAATCACTGAATGTGGGAACAAACAAAGCTGAAAAGTAATTCAGCAAAATGAAATTGCTGCTTTTCAGCCTAGTGGTTTCTCTGCTTCAGTTTGCTGCACAGACACTTACGCTGGAATAACACAGGATGACACGTTTGCACCAGGAGTGGTTTAAATAGATTGTGTGTGCTGCTTTCAACAGGTCTGCCTGCACCACCAAATGTCAGACTCTGGAATAAGTACAACAGAAAGTACTGACACACAGCCTGAGCATTGCTTGCACACGTGCTGCCCTGAAGTGAATAGCCTTACAAACACCACTTCAAACCAAAGTCCTCATCAGGCTGGTCACTAAAAAGCCATGCTGATTTTGCAGAGAACAAG
This sequence comes from Ceyx cyanopectus, assembly GCA_013401355.1. Lineage (NCBI taxonomy): Eukaryota > Metazoa > Chordata > Aves > Coraciiformes > Alcedinidae > Ceyx > Ceyx cyanopectus. Next base: position 95,851 of record VYZU01083033.1, on the reverse strand, counting down.
GCTATTCATTTGAGTGTCTTCACCCTGTTCTAGGTCAGGCAGAAATTTTGTCAGCTTGAAACAGTCACCTAGCAATTACTGTGGAAGATGATGCATTAATTTTTGTTTGTTTGTTTTGCTAAAACTGTTGTGTAGAGCACCTTGCCAAACTAATTATCATGCAGCCATCTTTGGAGGGAAGACATTTCTTTAGTGGACATCTTTTTCTACATTCACTGGCCAAGTTGAGTCTTGCTTGCTGTCTGAGCCATCATAGTAGCATCACAGCAATCTCTGCAATGTATTTTTTACTTAAGCCCCATTGCACTCCAACATACACCTGCTGTTAAATTGGTATGAGGCAAAACTAATTAAAAAAAACAGAGCTGCAGAGACTGAGCTCAGAGACTGAGCTGCACACTTTAAGAATAGCAAATGGAGAAGGAAAAAAAAAAGAAGAGCTAAGAGAAGATATCTGTAATGTAAATTCTCAAAGCATCACTGCTTCTTCAACAACTGCTTGTGACCATTATGGTATTTTTCTAGGGCAAAGCAGAAAATGTGGAGCTGTTCAGTACTCTGGTTTGCAAAAAATTAAACTTAATTCATTTGCAAGATAGGTATCTGCTCTCAATTAATTGTCTAGACTTCCTCAGGGTTCCTGAAGGAGAACAGGTAGCTCAGTCTGTCTGAAGATAAATCACCCTGGTAGGTGAGGTGACTCTTTCTCCACTGGAACTTTTGCTCAATGTTAAGTGACTGATTTGGCCTCAACATCCAGCTTTCAGTCACATTCAGCAAGATTAATCCCTTGCCATGTACCCAAATTTCCAGATTTTTGAAGGCTCCAAGAGACCATTTGGACCAAACTTCTCAATTTCATAACACTGACTTAATCTCTGCCAGTGAGTACTTCAGGTAGTCCCTCAGTGTTCAGATACAGAAGACATTTTCAATTTAACCTTTAAAAATATAGGTACAGCTAATTTGCTGAAGCTTAATGTGCTGCTGTCAAAACAGAACCTCTCATCTAAATCAACAATTTGTCATTAGGCTAGAATGTTTCTGATGACATCCAAAAATGCAAAAGATTTTTTTTTTCTTATTGAGATTACACAGAAACAATAAACATGTTCAGAATAAGTGAAAATATATATTTACAAGTTTGTTTTTTTTTATCTTCATTTCTCTCCAGCAAAATCTGCATTTCATAATTGGAGAATACATTGCTAAACTTTCTACAATATTATTTACTTTTAATATTTGTTTGTAAAACTAAGGAATCTAAAAATGAATGGTTCACAGAGTGCACCTGCAGACTTCTGGTGCTGTTTGAATGCTGAAGCCAGTGTTCAGAAGATGCAACAAGCAGTTGCTGAAATGAGTTCTCACGTCTCCCATCCCCTCCTGCTCCTCTGTTTGTGTTCCCACCCCTTTATATTGCATCCTCTATGACACTCATCAGAAACCTCCACAAGATGGTTTAGGAGTCATAAAAATAACACCAGTAAAGAACTGTGTCATTTCAGTGAGACAAACTGGCTTAGCAAAGGGTATGGCAAGTTCTGTACCAGCACAGGGGAGAGCAGATCTGCCTGTGCTGCACCAGGGGAAGGGGACCTGCTGCCTGTGGGATCTGTACCTCACCTTGCAGCTGCATTATGCAGTGACTGTAGCAGCCACACTGTCTAGGTTTCTTGCTCTGTTTTATTTTGCCATGCACTGTGGCCCAGTATGAATGGTACTTCCTTGACAGCATATTCATTTTTTTTGTCATTCTCTCTTTTTCCATATTGTTCCAGGTTTTTTTTCTTCCATTGAGTAACACCATTCTCAGCTGTTTCAAAGACAGTTCTGTTTTTGCATGGGAATTTGATACTCTTCACTGTAAATACCAGTTGCTACCTCCTGTAGAAGGTTCTGTATTTCTTTATAAGGTCTTTGCAGTTGCCAGGTAAATTGCTATTTTAAACGTTCTAAAAGCACACTACAAAAATTGTCATTTTAAGACATTTTCTTTCCTTACATGTAATGTTTTATGAAATTATTGAGCTATATACTGTGATAAGATTTTGAACTCTAGTATGACTTTCAGAAAATATCAATAGCAGTTTTTATTACAATTCCATTGAAATAAAGTAAGTTGATTTGTAGTGACAGCTAAAATAATATTTAAAATATACATTACAGGAGCAAATTTTATTAATTAGGAGCTATTTTGTTTGTTCAGGAGAGTATGACAGAAATAATGGCAGATTCAAAAGTGAAGGAAATGTACAATCTCTGTCCTTTTAGCTAATACTAACTTAAATTATAGTATTCTGATGGAAACTTTACCTCATCTGTGATCTAGAGATGGACGGATTTTTGTTGCTGGTGGAAAATCAAATCATCTTCACTTATGGTGTTTAGAATCAAAACAGTTGATAAGAATAATCCAGATGCCTGCAAAAGTACGAGCTGTCCGTCATCTGGAATTCCTCCCTGGCAGCTTTGATGGTGGCTCCAGTCAGGTCAGTTTTTTACAAAGCTTCTGTTGATTCAACAGAAGGAAAGTCACTGTGTTAAGTATTCCTTCAGTTGCTCTTTTAGTTTAATGAAATGTTAGTGCTGAATTGGGTATTTCTCTTTGTTTTACATTGGCAATATTAATTGATGAATCCTTTAAATTTATAGGTCCTTGGAGTGTTAAGTCAAGATAATATTATGAGATTTATCAATATAGAAACATGCACATTTCTTTTTGACATTGGGAATCATGAAGAGGGAATTACTACAGCAGCAATTAGCCCCAATGGACGATATATTGCATCAGTAATGGAAAATGGTAGCCTTAATTTATACAGTGTTCAAGCTTTGACTCAAGACAACAATAAGGTATTTTACATTTCTTAAAACAGCAGTAAATCCTATTATGGCTGATATGTGTCTATGTAACTTTTGTATCAGTAGTAGTTTGCAGATGTATTGGTTGGAGGGACGCATTTAACACTACCAGTAAAGAAAAAGTGTTTTGTAAAGTTCCCTTCATGTTTATTCCAGCCTGCCAGGTAATACAGTGTTTTCCAAGTATACATAGATCAGTGTGTTTCTGGTGTTAGGAGGAGGGGAGATGGTATTTCTTTCTACAGTAATTTGTATGGACCAATATCTCTTTTTTAATGAAGTTTTGGGGAAGATGGCAACAGCATAACTGTGCTCCTTCTGCTCCATTCCCTACAGAAAATGCTTCTGGAAACTGCAAGCATGCCTTTTGTTTTTGTTATTTTGTTTTTGTTGATCTTACTGTGATATTGGATACCAGCATCCATCATTATGGCACAACCATACTCCTAATCCTTCCTAAACAACAGACATTCTAAATACCAGTTCTTATTTTATTAAAGCAATTTATTAATGGGAGTCGGATTTCTAAATCGAGAATTCCATGTATCTTTAATCACCATGTCTTTGAAGTAAACACTAACCAGCTTTGAATAATGATGGAGCTGGAGCTGAGGAAGGATGTGTAAAGGTGTTACATGTGCATTCCATTTGCAGTTCTGTTGCCGGTTTGACATGAACTGGGATATCCACTTTGGTACTTGCTTTCCTAATCTCCAACATTGAATTAATACCTCCTTGACACTGAAGACTAATTAAAGTTTGCCAAGGACTTTTCTATTCTTTTCACTGGTGCTATAGAAATGCAAAATATTTTAGTGACATTAAGAAGTACGTTAAATAACCTGTATGGTACATGATACATTATACTATCCCAATTATATTTTAGTGTTTGGTGAACAAGGAAATAACATGGTGTTTGAGTTGGTTTGGAAGCTACATAAACCTTCTTGCAGTCTTTCTAGGTTATTACAGCAATTGTATTCATTGGCATAATTATTCAGGACTATACAGTCCATATATATTTATTTATGGTATAAATGTGTCTGCTCTTCTTGCTGCAGACATCAAGTTCAAAAATACAGCATATAAAAAAAAAAAAAAGAGTAAACATCAAATTAGAGTCTTATTTAATCTGTTTTACAAGATGTTAACCATGTTATTTCTACTTAATATTAGCCTCCACAACCCATATTCAAAGTAGTAGAAGACTGGTCCAAGCACACATCAGAGGCAAATAAACTGTCAATGAGAGTGACTTCACGAAGAAAGAAGCAGCCTTGGAAATCCAGAAGAAACAAAAGTCGAACCAGACTGTTAAAAATGCAAGCAAACATATCACTTGAAAATCAAGAGGTAGGAAGATGTTTTATTCTCCAGTCCGCAGCATTTAAATGTCATTTTAAAAAAAAATTTTAAAAATTAGCCACTTAATTAAAATAATAAGTTCAGGCACTGATTCCCTTGGAAGCTTGAGCAGTGAGGGGATTGGGGGAGTCCTCCCTCTCTTTAGCCCTTACTCTTGTATCATGTGACACAGCCAGAGCTGCCTCCAGTCAGCCTGGGGTACCTCTGAATTCCTTCAAGCAACATGTGATACATTTGGATATTGCAAGGTAGGATCTGCTTCCCTGCTACCAAAATGGCACTTCTTAAAATGTCTGACTAGAAGCCATTTCATTTTTTATTTATTACTTAGAAGATGCATTACTGTTATATTTATTTCCCTTCTGTCATCACTGCCATCTTCTTTCTCTGTCTTTACCTTGCATCTCATACATATTTGTTTTTGCATATAAATACACACACATATATATGCACCTATCTCCACAGATAAAGATCATCCTGTAACATTGGTCACAACATGATCTATTCCTTATGTCAGTATTCTTTATGGTTTGGCTATATCCATCAATCAATAATACATATTTTAGTCAGGGTATGATCTGCTTCTGACTGAAATCAGTGGTGGCTGTTTGAGTTAGAAGAACATGAATGACCTTTTGAATTATCTTTCTTGTTGAATTACTGAAGATAGCAGTACATGTTTGGGGTTTTTTTTCTATTATGTTAAGAATTTATTAGCTGCTATCATCTATTAGAATGCAAAGAAAGAGATTATGAAAGAGAAATTCTGACATTTATTGCTGATCCTCTGTTTTGTAGAATGAATTGCCAGGCAGATTAACCAAAAAACGTCTGTGTTCCTTACTGAAAGGCTTTGGGGAATATCCAGCAAAGTACAGGTATGTTTGAGTGCATGTTCATGCTTGCACAAAAATAAAATTGCTTGTGTTTACTGGCCTGTGAAAGAGAAGTTGCTTAACTAAGTCTGAATTTTAATTGCAGGATGTTTGTTTGGCGTTCCTTATTACAGCTTCCTGAAAACCACTTAGCATTCAGTAGCCTGATAGATAAGGGTACACACAGTGCATTTGTGAATATTCAAAATGAGTATCCCATCAAAAGTAGGAAACTGCTGAGAGTTTTACAGAGGTAAAATATATCTTTATATTTATTTAAATATGACATTTTGATTTTCATATAGTGATCTGAAATGTAATCAGCAGCTGTAATCAGCTGTAAGGAAAACTCAAAGATTAAATAATAGTGCCCTTATGCAATTCAGTTTTTATATCATATAATTCTGCACCTGTTTTGAAGTTTACAGTCTTTTTAAGTTGTGGTTCTAAAATGCCTATTACATTTTTGTTTGCTTTTAAATCAATATTTTCTACACCTTCATTTGCCTTTGCACACAGGACCTTATCAGCTCTAGCTCACTGGTCTGATATTTTTGCTGAGATGCCTTATATTCCTTTGCTGGTATTCCCTTTTGTAAAATTATTCCAGAACAACCAGCTGATCTGCTTTGAAGTTGTTGCTACAGTAGTAGGTAAGTAATTATTTTAAAAACTAAAACGTGCTGCAACATGTTTTAAGTATTTCCTGATGAAATGAATGAGGAATTTCCTAAGAGGTGACCAGGCATCCTTCTGAAAGGTGTTGCCAGGAATTAATATGTACTATCTGTATGCTAAAAATAAAAAGCTGCTTGTAAATATCACAAGATAATAGACTTCCTTTTGCAGTGTTTCTAGCAAAAAGTTAGCAGTTGAAAAGTATTTGTCAAGTCTCATCAGCAAAAACAAATGTATCTAGCATAATTATATGGTAGTAACAAAAATCTCTTGAGACATGGGAAAGTAGTCAGACATACTCACCCCCTCAGCCACTCCCAGTCAAAAGGGAATGGTCTCTTTTAAGGTTTTACTGTGTTTAGTTGTCCAAAGCATGTGGTAACTCAAAGTCAGACATTTGGCTGAAAGCTGGCTATGGCTGTCTTCTGAAGAAACATTCTAAATTAAAGTGCTTTACGCTTAAATTAGTTGTTGCAGCTGCTGTTAAGTCTATAGAAGATCTGTGCGGCCAAGCATACGTACTTACTTTGCAAACTCATGCTGTTAGTAACTATCCAAGTTTACAGAAATTATTCTTAGTATGTTAAAAATTACTTGATACAGGCTGTAGTTTCATGAGACAGAAACGCTGCTTTAAGTGTTCGCATCTGCCTCCAACCACTTAGTCCCACAGCAAGCAGACTTTTTCTACATATTTTTGAGGCAGACTAGTTCTCCAGTCTGGTTCACGGTGTACTGACACAAACACTCATGCCACTGCAGCTGTAGGAGCTGTGTACTATGGGAATGGTTTAGGAATAAATTCTAGGAAAGAGGAGAGATAAGAATATCTTAAATAGGTTTTGCTGCCTATAACTACCTGTTAAATTCATAGCCTACGTAACCAAACCTTAAGGTTGTCGAGAGTCTATCACTCTGCATTATAGCAGATTTAGTTGGATTTATTTTTTTTTTTTCTCTTTCAGTTAATTTTTGTCAGCACTGGTTTGAGTATTTTCCCAATCCTCCAGTTAATATCCTTAGTATGATGGAAAACATTCTGGCACATCATGACAAAGAACTACTTCAGCATTTCGTAAAATACAGTGTGACTTCACAGGTAATATTCTAGACAATTTTCAGATATAAAAAGTCACTGCAGTGAATGATAATGCAAGAATCTTATTATGACATGTCTTCTTTGAATGAGTTTTCATTAAAGAGCATTGAATGATATGGCTGTGTAAAGAATGTATCATTGCTTTCCTGCAGCTTTTCCTTCTCCATGATCATAAGTCTTCCAAATGTACTACTGTAGTTCTTAGAAGTCCTTTGTTTTCAAGTCCACATTGCATGAGAATCTACTCATCACATTATAAATGTACTATTTGGGTTTGCGTTTTTTTAAAGTGAACATAGGTGTGATGAATATAGTTTTGTCTTTTTATCCTTAGGGATGATTTTTTGCTTCACAAATCTAAACAGAAGATTTAGACATCCAGTGAAATACAAAGTTTATTTATAATCACCCTATATTAATTTTAAACTTTTATAGTGGGTGATAAAACTTCAAATGTCCTGGCTTATTTCCTGTTTCTTTCACAAATCAATAGATTCTTAGTATAAGGCAAGAAAATGTCCTATTATTTCTTGAAAAAGAATGGTAAAATTGAACTAATGAATTATTTTGTCAATTTTCCCAAATAATGTAGGTTTATGCGTGGCCTCTTCTAGAAACACTATTCTCTGAGGTTCTAACAAGAGAAGAATGGCTGAAAGTCTTTGACAATATATTCTCCAACCATCCTTCATACTTTCTAATGATTGTTGTTGCCTATATTACATGTTCCAGAGCTTCCTTGCTTCACTGTAATCAACCAGCAGACTTTGAGGTAAGCATCTTCATTTTAAAATCAGTTGTATAAAAGTATAACTCCAGAGGCATACAAAACATCATCTTAGGAGGAAACGTTCAACTTCCACATTTATGTCATACTACATGTTTCTGAATGTCATCTATTGCCTGATAAATATACAATAAATGAGTAAAATTTTGAGCAGTTTCCTGCAGTTTCATGCATCGAGGTGTTTAGAAGTTTTCTTATGCCACTAAAAGCCCTTTTGTAAATGTCAACAGTTCATCAACCACAAAATAATGCTGCCTCTTTTTTTGGGATCTAGTATGGACTAGATGGCCTGTGGAGACAAGACAGAGTCATTCTGTCATGTTGTTTCATTAGTTTTCTTTCAGATTTACAAAATAAGGCAGCATTATATTTGTTCTCTGAAGCTAAATTAAAATGCTTCCTTATGCTGAGCTTACCATGGCTTTTTTTTTTCATATGAAAACATCTCTGTAAGCAAATAAAGGGTTCCACCTTGAAAATGTGTTTATGAGCAGTCAATTTGACAGACATCAAACAGGCAACACTATTGCTATGTTTAATAATAACCAATTTAAATATTTGCTTGGTGAATAAGATCTTTTACAGGAAGATTAGTCCTTCAAGAAGAGGAGCTTCCAAGCTTTGTGTTTGAACACCAGAAGTCGAGGAAGGTTTACCCAGTGGTAGGAGTGTCTGTGCAGGCAGTTGGACACTCTTAAGTTCACACCTCGCTTTTCAGGTCCCTTAGGCAACTGCCATTTGAAGAGAAGGAAAAGAACCAGAGCATACTTTTACAGCTGGAAAAGTTTTGGGTCAAAAATTGATGATATTTTACTAATCATTGGGGCTAATTTAGTAATCCCTTTTAAAATCAACTTTTGGAATATAGATCTTGCTATTTTATCTCATTATTTCCACATAGGTGTATTAAAAACTTGCTTAATATTTTGTAGAATGTAAAGGGAAATATATCTCTTACAGTATTTCTTTCATCATCGTAACAACCTGGACATTAATGTTGTGATTAAGGAAGCTTATCATCTTATGGAGGCTACACCACTAGATATCCATCCACAGCAGATGCTTGATGACTTCATACCACTCACAAAAGGACAGTACCCCGTGTTTAATAAATATCCCAAGTTCATTGTGGATTATCAAACTCAGGAATGGAAGAGAATCAGACAGGATGAAACTGAATATTTGAGAGAAAGGTATTAATGGGAAAGTATCAGATTGGGAGGGTCAGGTTATTTGATTTGACATATTTTTTAAGCTAAATCTGTAGTTTCAACTTAAGAAATAATTTGTTAATTCACAGAAAATATAGGGCTGCAAGCATTCAAACTTGAAACTCAAGTCCGAGCCTAAGCCTCCACTGACCTTTGTGAAGAGCTGGGAGTTCTCAGCTATTGAAGTCAATGGGTATCATGAAACTGAGGCACCTTAACAAAAAGTAGTTTCTAAAGAATGTGAGGAGGAAGAAGATACCTGAACTCATCTGAAATGCCCTGTTGTCTGCAACAGAAAGTATTGTAACTCTTCCTCATATACATTATCAGTACCTAAATGGGAATGCCACACTCTTTCATTGACATTGCATTTCAGCAGGTTTTTACTAGCAAAATCATCAGTGTCTAAGTAATCAAGTAATTTCTTGATATTTGCCTTGAATTATTAACATGCTTTCTTTCCATTTAGACAGTTAGCACATGAATTAGAAGCTAAAGCCCAGGAACAGAAAGCAGAAATTGAAGCCTGGTATCAAAAGCAGGAATTGCTTCTGAAAGCTGAAGAACAGAGGCAAAAAAAGCTACTGGAAGAAGAAAAGAAGCTGGCAGAACAGAGGTAGAAGTATTATCCTGTATTATAAGAAGCATTAGGGCCTTGCTACTGTATCCTGCTATTACATTTTTAACCATGAGTAAAAAAGAAATAACCACTAATTTGTATAAGTTGTAATGTGGGAAAACACTTTGGTCTGGTGGGTCAAATTTTGGTATGGGAATGAAGTGGTCTGGATTGTATTACTGCCTTGCCTGAGGAAATACAGCAGATTAGAGGCCAAGTCACTTCATATTTTTGTTTCAGCTTCCAGCCTTTTGTCTGGTCTCTTCAGATTTTGAATGCTCTTAAACTGTCAGTTGCTGTGTGTTTGCATGCTGAGACTTCAGACTTGCACTGTGGGCAGATTCCCTGCAAATATAAGAGTCACTTCTAGTATCAGTGACTGTACACATTCTTGTTTTTCTAGTGGAATTAGAGGGAAAAAAAAAAAAAAAAGACTGCTATATATATCCATTTCTGAATCATTACAAAAGAAAAATAAGAAACTATTAAAGTAGAATAGAAACAGAGCACAGGCCTTCAAAGCTCAGTTTAGTATATGGCCGTATGAGGATTTCTGTGTGTTTGTGAATTTAAGCTTGTCTTGTAAATGAAAAGTAGACAGTGTACAAGAGTGAAAGCTACTGTCCTAAGCTCTGTAAATTGGAGATTAGCCCATAGTAACTAGTGCATATCAGCAGTGAAATTTGCGCTCTTTGCTACTGACCTCTTATACATACAAGTTCCCTTGTTTCTGTTCATTCTGGCTCTGAAGACTAGATGCTGTGAAAAGAGAACTGAAAGTTAATGAACTCCAAATGCTTGAGGCTTTGAGGAGGCATTTTCTGAAACACCAGCAGGACCAGCATCAAATGGAACAGAAACGTCTCAGTGACAAAACTGCAAGAAAGGCTGAGTATTGCTCAAGCAATTCTTTTCTTGAAGGTTTATTAGTGAAAATAAACAAGGAAAAAATCCATAAGGAAAACTGTAGTTGATATACTGTGGTTTGTGAGCCCAGAGGAGTATTTAGCATGAGATGAACTGCTTTAAGTTATAAATGCATAATTTAACAGTTTTATTTGGCACTTACTATGTTCCACTGGCTTGCTTTAACTGGCAAAATTCCTGGGAGAAGCCAGATTAATCTGTACATTGGCAGTGTTGAAAATTGTAATGAGCTTCTTAAAGGACTAGTGAATTCTCAGCTGTCTGTGGGCTGTACGTCCAGATTGCAAATTAACTCTGCCAGTGATTGAGAGGCTCCCCAGCGGCCTCTGGCCAGGCCTGGCTCTGCTCCCTTGTTACTGCTTCAGGCACTGTGCCATGCAGATGCTGAGAATAGAAGCTCTGGAAGCTCCTGAGCACAAATTGAGTCTTTGCAGGGCCATTCCTCATGCCTCAGCACCACACTTTGCAGAGCACAGTGCAGCTGAGTGTTTGTGTCCACAGCCAGGGCATTGTAGGATTCATTAGCCCCAGCTCAGCACCGGATCTGCCAGGTGCAAACTGGCCACTTCTGTATCCAGGAACTGTCCTCTACAGTGCTCTGTGTTCAGAGATTCCTTATTCAACTCGGAGCTGCATCTGGCAGGTTATTAGTGCTAGATCAAGCCTGACATTTCCCTAATGTGCTTGGCTGGATGCAGAACTATTCCCATGCCTCTTCTCCACCTTGCCCTGTACTTTTAATATGCAACACTTTCCATTATTCATAGTATGGCCAAAAGTTAACTAGAATTTAGAAGTAGGGTGTGGCTTGGGGTTTTGAATATTCTTGATACTGGGTTGGGTTTTTTAAGGGAGGATAATTTCTCCTTTACTCCATGTTCATGAGTTTCTCTTCTCCTCAAGGCATCCATGACAGAGTCCAAAACAGCTGCAACTGTTCAAGATGTACAATCGGTGGAACTTGAATCACAAAGACAGCTTTTTGAACAGGTAATGATTAAAGAACTATACAGATGTTTATATCAAATGGATCTTCCTTTGCTCAGATCTGGTTGTGTTCATTCAATCAGAATAGTGAGGAAAAAGGGGGTCTTTATTTTTTTTTTTCTCCTCCTCTCTAATACATTTTATAGAAACCCTCCATTGATAAAAGCATAATTAGAACTCACTGTTATCTGGGAGAAAATATCCATATTCTTTCCATTTTCTTCTTCTCCTGTGCAGAGCTATAATTTAGGTGCTGCAGGGTTTAGCTGTTCACTCAGCTGGTTGAGAGAGGTGAGGAATGTGTAAATCAGAAATAAGTCTATAACAATGTGTTCCACATCCCAGAAACTCCTACCTTTACAGCTGTGATATCCAGATATTTCTACATTTTCTGGAGAGAAAAGTAGAGCAGATTGATGTAGTTGATGAAAAAAATGGCTAATTACCTACAACATCATTAAGCAAAAAAAGAATGGATGGTTCATGGGCAACGTGCAGTTCCTTTCTCAAGTGACCAACCTGTAATTCAGAACAACCACTATTCTGTACTAAAGGGGTTTAATCAATACTGCTTTTTGAAGATGAACCTAAGTTATTATGCATAATTATGACAAATGACTGAAAAGCAAGGCTGCCAATGGAAGATTTCAGTAATGTCTGTAAGCTGTTTAGAAGTCACAGCTCTATGTGCCCATCTTGCAGATGTGATGCAGTGCAAGCAGAAGTTACATCCAGACAGCTGACCTTTACTTTGAAGTATGTGTCTTCAAAGCTTTTTAAAGCTTTTAGCCATAGACTTGTTATAACCCCTGCTGAACATAACTGGGCTACATTTTTTTTTAGCATTTATTTATGAGTTACCAACCAGCTGTTTTGTAGCTGCACAGCACACCCCAGGCTGAGCTCATTTCTGTTCCAGTGTGTGTAAAGTCAGTGGTTTAAGGGAACTACAGTCATCATCCCCCTTGGGCTGAGGATAGGTATCTGCTCACAAGAGTCTATGTAGACAGGCTATCCCTAAAGTGCCCTGAACTGACTGTTTCACTGCTGTCAGTGAGGGGCTATATTCAAGCTTAGAAGGGCAAGTATGTTAACTTAGCTTCAGTACCCTGCCTACACAGCTCAATAGTTTCCCACAAGCCTGGCAAGGGGTTATATCTTTTCCAGAATACTCTCTAGATGTGCCCTGAGGAATGTAAAAAAAAAAAGGTGGTAACATTTAAAGTTTTATTTCTAAGATCTGCTGCTGGTTTGTACTACTTTGGGATATCATCTCTGCAGTCAAGCTGCAGAGGTGTTTATTTTAAGCCCCAGTACCATGAAACATGATGTGTATTTTAAAACATTTTGAGGTTTTGGCTAAAATGTGCCATAAAAGTACAGAACATATTTATATTAATTGACAATTAATTGATACAAATTGCAGTTCTGCTTTTATGATCCACTGTAATCCAGGGAATGGAATTACATCAATATCTAGCTGCTGGACCACTGTGATGACTTAGGCTTAGTGTAATCTAAGTGGATAAAACAGCAGGGGATATAATTTTCTTGAACAGTAGTGATATGCAGTGGGATGAGATGTGTGGATATATTCAAATACTAGTTTAATTAAATTTTAATAAATGTTTAAAATAGAATTACAAATGTGCGTTAGTAGCTTAGCAAAAAGATCTTAATGTTTGTGTGTTTGACAGCCTCCAGTCAAAGATCAAGAGGCACTTATAAAGGAAATGAAAGAGGTTTATGCCTGCCAAAGAAAGGTGGGTCTGGAAGATCATCTTGTTCAGAGATTGATGGAAATAGAAAGTGAAGAAAACCAGAAGGCTCAGATAGTAAGATGATTGGATCTTAATGTGTGTTTTGGGGGATCAGTATGCTAACTAGTACAAGTAACACTAATTAATAGCATTTTATTTGCAATTAAATAGTTGAAGTTAATAGGAAAATATTTTTCTAAAGACATCTAATTTCTAGATACCTACATTAATAGATTGTGATGACATGTTTAAAGCTTTAAGGTTTTCAGAAATCTGACTGAAGTGTCCAAACAGCTACAAAATACTGAAATTCTCTGGGCCTACCATAACTTTACTTCTTAGAAATTAGAAGGCAAATAAGACTCAAAAGTGCTTTTCAGAATAAGCCACCCCCTGTTAAGGAATGTTTTATTTGTAATGATAATAGAATGAAAGTAAGCCTCAGAGGAACGTACTTGGCAGGAAATTCAGCTGCAGACGCTGTCTGATCACAGGAATGTACATGTGTAGCTTGACATTAGGAGCTGTTCACATTTTCAAGCTCAGAGCTTGCATGAGCACAGTTGAAAAAAATAGTTGCAGCTAACCCACTGCCCATATGCTTGGCATCTGCATTTATATTTTGTCTGGAAATAAACATATGGGTCTGAATTTTTGTAAACAGCCTTTAATTTTTGGAAGCAGATGGATGTGGGTGGAAATATTGGCATCCAGGTATCAATCTTATGTTAACTGCACCTGTAAATCATATTAATCCACTCTAGGAAAGCAAAATCCCCAAACCATGGAAAGGGTTGATGTCTCATTTGAAAAGATTTTTAAAAATTTTTAGTCACAAAAGAACAAACCACAAAATAAACCAAAAAAAGACCTTCAGTAAGTGAAAGAAGGATGAAGATACAACAGAAGAAAGCCCTGTGGGTGAGACAGCCCACTGTAGTGAGTGGAGGAGCAGCACTGCAGGTGCAGTCTCCAGCAGGGACATCTAACAGGGCTACTGGAGCACACACTCCACCTACCTTATCTGTATGTAAGGCTGTGCACTTGAAATAGAGTAAACGGACCCTGGTAAGAAAGGTGTTTTATTAGGTGGCTGAAAAAGGTTTGTCGGGAGCAGAGCAGAAGTGCGTTGGCAGCAGCTGGAGGTTGCAAGCGTTGCATAAACTGAGGCCTGGTGATCAGGACCGTGAGAAGTGTTATGAAGAGATGGCCAAACGCCTGCATGACAACAGGGTGAAAGAAGCTGAACTGCTGAAGGCCATGAGGGAAGCAGAAGAAAAAAAGGTATTTGAATTATTTCTTTTTCTAAGTGGGGCTGGAACAACTGTAATTGTTATGGGCAAAACCCCATACAATGGTAGTGTATAAAACTGAAAGAAACGTATTGAAGAAAAATCTGTTAGGAATCTCCTTTTCTGTTTTGACTATTAAATTTCTGGAAGTACTAGAGCAAATTGGTGAGGATATTTCAGACTTAGGAAAGCATATTACTATTTCTGTAAGTTTTTTTGTTTGTTTTTTTTTATTCTGATCCAAGACTTCTACCTTTCTCCAGACGTTTGAAGAATAAATTTTTCAAATAGAAACATTGACTTACCATAATAACATCTATTTTGATTTAAGCGTAATCTGTAATAATCCAGGTGATTTTACTTCTTGCTTGTTCCTTGTTATACAGTGGAAAGAAGTTACACAGGAATATGCTCACCTGGAGAAAGAGCAGAAGGCTGCTACTGCAGATGAGCACAGAAAACAGTTTTCAGAAATCAAAATGAGTGGTACATTAGGACTGGCTGAAAAGCTGCAGAGAGATGACGACTGTTTTGGTGAGCATTTAGATAATGCAATGCTGTGTGGATCTTGACATGGATATTGGCATGAGGGATTCAACAACTGAACACAAAGTGTCCAATATTAGGGCTAAAACTTAAGCTTAACACCTTTAAGTAAGTGCTTTTTCTGAGTATTCTTTCTTATTCTTTCATATATCCAGCCAGACTTGGAAAGGAATGTCTGTTTGGTGTCTCTCAGATACAGCCATATAAATGGCTTTTTTTGTAGGAGCACAGGCTTAGATCAGCTTAAGCCAATCATAAAATCACAGCCCTTAAAATTCCTCTGTCAAATAACATAAAGAACAGCAAATTTATTACCAACAGGTGACTTTGTCAGGTGTTGTTCACAGGAAAAAAAAAACCAACAAAAAAACCCCCCACATTTCTGTGCTTCCTGAATTGACCAGTACATCCTTCTCAAATGCTGCCTTTGTCTTCTTTTGCACAAATTGCTCCTATTCCCCCTATCTTTGCAAGGTTCATGCAAGAATAGTGATTAATATGAAGATGAAGTGATTAGTATTGCTTTGGGCAAACTTTCAGACTTTGCCCTTATTCACCTAATGTTTTTAATATGGAGTAATTTGCAACTGCAAATTATTAAAATGGGTGTTTCCTTCGAAAACTGTAGAGTAGTGATATTCTGCATGATCTGAGTGGCCCATTTGTCAGAATACTAATTATATAAGAAGAAACAGCACACGTGGAGCTGTCATTTCTTAAAATTAAATGCAGTGATGCATAGCTTTGACGCATAGAGTGGAAACATTGACTTCTAATTCTGAGTAAATTGTACTTGCCATTAGCTGGAGTGACTGATTGTTCCAGTTTTGCTTCCTGGAGAGAAACTGTTTCACCTCAAGCTAGAAACATCCACTAGAAATTTAAACGCTTTTAATTTATAAAGAATCCTTCCCTTGTTTCCCACAGAGACACTACGTGGTTTAAAGGCCAGCCATACAGAAGGAGGAGTAGAAGTCCAGCCAGTGCCACGGTCTGGAAACACCTGTCTGAATGATTTGTCTGCATCAGACTCCTCATCACACAGTAAGTTTCTAAGTGGGGACCCTCCTTTCTTTCACATTTAATTTCAGAAGCCTTTCTGGAACACCTCACTGTGTGATTGAGTCATTAGTAGTTACGCAGGTGTTTAGTGGATAGTAAACCGTTTATTGTTGTATTCTCTTTCACACCTGTAAAAGTGTCTTCACTACCAGCAGTAGGACAGGTAGGAAGTGCCTGCAGCATGTCACATTACTAGAGCAGTCACACTAAACCTCAGCTTAGCTTAATCCCAGTCTGACCTGACCTTTTTACCTACGCTTTTTCTATCTTCACAGTTGTGTGTGATTTGGGGGGTTAAGGAAATAGAGAACTGTCTTTCATCAAAATTTTACTGAGAGCTATAGTCAGGAATCAGCCTGTTGTCATTTTCTCTGGAGTGTTCTAATTGCTGTGGCCAGTGAAAGTGCATTTTAAAATCACATGCATCTGAGGCAGCTGCACACAATGGGAAATAGGTATCTATGCCGTGACCACCCAGCCCTATCTAAACTTTTTGTGTCAAAACAATATCACAGTATCATAAACTTGCTTTTATGGGTCTCGGGGCTGCCTCACATAGAGTGGTTCTAATAAAACATCACCTTTCTGTGCTGGAGATAGCTGTTTTCCAGTCAGCATTCCTAGTATTTATGGAAAACCATTAAGTCTGAGTTTCTTGCACTTGCCTTCAGCCAGAAGACGAGGAGACCTGGGGTGCCGAGAGCAGGATCTGATGGCAGCAGTCAGACGGCTCCGACAGAAAGTTGCCTCCCAGGTTCAAACTATAAACCCTCCTACTCGATTCCCAGCTACAGCGTGGACACCTTGAGATGGTTTGCTCTGGACACCAGCTATACTTTCAAATTATTATTCAGTGAAATGCTAAATATGTATAGTGTTAATAAGGACTAATTACAGGTTGTTTATTAGGAAGGTCTTTGGAAACATCTTTATACAGAAGTAAAGTGCTAGCTAGAAAAATGTGTGGTGTTTGTAACCTTCTCATTATTTTCGTAGTAACTATAATGCAGTGTTTTTACTTCCAAAATAAACTTGCTTTTTACCACTAAGTGCCTACGCTTGCAGTATTTGTATACTTTATTTGGTCTGGTGAATGCCATGACTCAAATAAACAAACCACTGTTAAAAGGCTGGTGTTGTCAGTGATGTGTAGCTGGATTCTCAAGTTGCAGAAAATTTTCAACTGGAGAAAAGAAATCCTTTCACTTGAGAGCCAAACACTGAAAACAAGGCCCAGAGAGGCTGTGGAGCCTCTGTTGCTGGTGCCACATACAACTGTTACTTACACATACTAGCATAGTCATTTCATGAAGAAAGAGGGGAAAGAGGATCTAACTAGAGAATTTAAATACACTTTTTTTATGCTGCTAGGCTGATTTTCACTGGCTAATGTTTTTGACTGAAGAGTAGAGCGTTATGTGGTGTGGTAGTATAAAAGAATGAGGTAAAGTAAAATAAAGTGGATCATTCATAATACTGATCCAGGAGTAGCCTTAGCTGTCTATAAATATGAGGACCTAGAACTTAATCCTGTGGGTTTTTGGTGATGCTCTTTGGGGCAGCAGTCTGGGAGGGAAAGTGCAGAAGATCATCTCTGTGAGGGAAAAGGAAGACATGAGAAAATTGCCTTTTTCTGATGCCTGTCTTGAAGTTTACAAGTGACTAATTCTATATTTAATGGGAGAAAATAATCCCACAAAGTTTTTGTCTATCATTTTGGGCTCTATCTGTGCCCACTTAGGGTTCATAAAAATGTTGAGTTCTAACTCTGCATAAACCAGACAGTTTTCATCAGATGGGAGTCAGTGCCATAGATGCTCGTTGTCCCTGTCCGGGTCCCCTCACCCTGCCTGCCCAGGAGCAGGAGTCAAATACTCAGCCCCGACGCCACGAGGGCCTCGCAGGCAGCTCGTCCACAGATCCCTCTCGACCCAAGTGCCTTTTTGAGCACCCATTCGCAGGTAAAAGCGCGGGGGCTGCGTGTAGAGGAGGTGTGAGGACAAAAAATAGCTGCCCGCCTTTGCCCCGTGTGAGGATCGAACTCACGACCTTCAGATTATGAGACTGACGCGCTACCTACTGCGCTAACGAGGCGGCTGGTGAAAAGCCCTGACCACTGAGTCATGGTGCTACGCCCTGTCTCCTGCCTCCGGGGCAGTTCTGGCTCGGCAGGGACTGTGTGGAACGGCATGGCTCTTCCTCCGGCTGCGCGGAGGACCCTGCGGTGAATACGTAGGGCCTCGATGTGAAGCGTGTGCGACCCCGCAGTAGCTGAGCGGGGCCCGGTTGAAGCGGTACGGGGCACTGCGGTGGCTGCGACGCTGCAGGGTGGACCCTGCAGGATGGACCGCGTGGGTCCTGATCGTGACGGTGGGGGTTACTGTGGTAGCCGTGTGGGCTATAGCAACGACCATATGGGACGCCAGGATGGCGGCGAAGGTTACTTGGCAACGACAGTGTGAAGTTGGCATGATAGTGTGGTGACAACATTGGATGGCCTGGGTGGGGCCGTGCTGTGACCATGCGGGAACCAGATGACTGTGCGGGACATTGGTGTGACCATGTGGGATACTGAGCAACTGTGGGGCTGAGATGAAAGCGCTGGCCCTGGCCGGGGTAGGAGTGATAACCCCGCTGGACACGGGGAGTCCCTGATCAGCCCTGACAGGGCACAATCTTGCGTGTCAGGTTAATTAGGTGGCATCATTTTCGGCATAATTGCGCAGAACAGGTCAGTAGATAATTAGTGACTTTTGGCCGCGTCTGACAGCTGTGGGCGGATGTGAGGGAGGAACGAGATATTTTTTTTCTAATCAGAACAGGAGGTGGGGTAGGGCCCAGCACCACCTCTCTTCAGCCCCGAGGTGGGTCTGTCCTGCCCTCCGTGGCTCCGGGTTTAAAATCGGAACCATTTCACACCCTTTTTACATATATGTATATGTTTGTATCATCCTCTTTTTGTTCACCCATAAGGCATCTGACCCAGACCCAGAATCTGGAAAGCAACCCTGGAGAAACTGAGCGTGTGTCACTCCAGGTGGCCCTGGAGATGCCCGTGCTCCCGAGCGCGGCGGTCAGAGCAGCAGGACCCTTTCCCCACTCAGATGACGTCCGCAGCCCCTATCCCCGTGCGAGAGCCCCGGCCGGCTCGTCCCCTCGACCCCGCACTCCCCTCTGTGGCAGTGTCCCGCCGCTGCACGGGCACAGAGCTGGCGAGGGCGAGCCCATCCTGCGTGAGAAAACTGTGTCACACGTGCCTCTGCGTAAAAGCAGGGACACAGGTATTTACGGTGTACCTCAGGCAGGTGCCTTCCCACCCTTCCCACCCTCGCCCCCGCGCAGTCATACCAGTCGGCCTGGCTCCCCGGGGGCACTGCGCCTCTCACCCCGCTGCGAACCTGCCTCCGTCCTGCTAATGACACAGCACACAGCTGCCACGGGGCCAACGTGACTCCAGAAGCTGCAGCCTGGAAAAAAAAAAAAAAAAAAAAGAAACCAACCAAACAGCCCTATACATGCACAATCAACTGATGAGTGTTTGTATTTCTGATGCTTTGAGGCCAGCTCACAGCCCTCCCTCCACATAATGTTCAGGATGTTAGGGAAGGGGTATTTTTCTTTTAATAGGGTGGCGTAGTCACAAAGCTTTAAAGAAATAAAGGAGTGAATCGTCTATGGTAATAGCAACATACTGTGGACGGGGCACAGTGACGAAGTTCACGTCTATTTTTAAGCAGCATGTAGGAGCAGACAAGAGTCCGTGACCCTTTCTGCTGTTCCAAAGCTATGGACATGGCTGATGTCTCTGTCCCAGTTCAGCGTCAGAGTTGTTTTTGCTCCCGAACAAATACTATAGGAAGACAGAGAAGCCTCAAGCTGTTTTGAGGATTGTGCAATGATGTTTGGGAGCCTACCTCCTTTTGCTTGAGTGCCTTCCTCGCTCACAGTTCACAAGATGCACCAGGACGGGAAATACAACCGAATCGGGCGGCCCCGGTAATTGGACTCAAATCCTTCGTATGTCCTGGGGGTGAGGTGGGTACTTCTCAGGTAATCAATCTAATCAGCTTTGCACTTGTGTCCCATCTGGAAGCAGATTGTTGCTGATAGTACCACCAACGCCACCTGAGAAGCAAGGTGGGGGGGTTAAGATGGGTGTACCAACGAAATCAGGGAGTGTGAATGTGCCTTAAGTAATAAGATCTCTTTATTTTTATTCATAGTTAATTCATTCAGCCGAGGCGATTTCACGCCAGAATGCAGTCGCCAAACAAGAAGGATGATTGTGCTGCTTGCGCCGCGCATATGCACGGTGCCTGCCTGGCAGAGCGGCTGCTGCGGCAGAGAGCCATGAGCCACTCCAGGCTCCACATGGGCAAGATCCGGAAAAGGCTGGAGGATATCAAGAGCCAGTCCCCGAAGCTGACAAAAGCAGATTTCAGCCACAATGAAAGCATAAGGTTGGCTACCGATGCCTTCCTGGATGGTGGGACAGACTCTTACCTCAAAACTTTAAGCAAAGAGGGCGAGGTGGATTTCCTTTCCTCGGTGGAAGCTCAGTACATCAAGGATAATGCCAGGGAGTCCTATTATGCGGAGGAGTCCCTGGCCACCGACGGGGCGGCTGCACCAAAGCAGAACGATGCCAGGTCACTCCCTTCAGGGACCTACTTCCCCACCGTGTCGGACAGCAGTGAGCCAGCGCTGCTGCACACGTGGATTATGGCAGATAAACCCTATTTAAAGGAAAAATCCACTGCCACTGTGTATTTCCAAACAGAGAAGAACAGCAACATTAGAGACATCATTCGCCGGTACATCAACAAGACCACTCAGGTATGGGGGGAGAATTGCTGTTCCCTCTGCACTCGGTTGTCCTCTACTCTTAAAAAGATCAGGTAGAGGTGGTGGTTGATTCAGCCCAGCCTTGGGTGTTGCAGTGTAGCTTTGCTCTAGAAAGTCACTGTAAAGAGGCCGTTGTTGAACACAGGCAGTGGGATTTTTTTTGTTTGTTTGTTGGTGGTTTTTTTCTTTTTTTTTTGTGCACTTACACCATCACCTTTTTATGTTGGTTACTTAAAAAAAAAAAACAAACCTAACGCATTCCCACTTCTTTTAATCTCCTGTTAACCCAACAGAGAAATTGTGCTATAGAAAGGGCAGCTGGGCTCAGTCCCTCCTCATGCAGCACCAGCAGGATAGTTTGCTCTGTACAGACCAGTGCACAAGGATTAAGGTGAAGTGAGCTCTGAGCCATTAGTACCTGTTCCAGGGGATTCGTGAGAGGTGTGGATGAAGGGGATCCCAAGAAGGGCATGTGTCCAGTGTATCATCAGTTGCCCTCAGATGAAGGAAAAAATATCTTTCACACTTCATGCATTGTCCATGTCACTAAAAATGCCACATGGGCTCCATCCAGAGACTGCAGTAGTGCTTGGCAGGTGGGGAAATTGTAGACAATGCCCCTAACAGTAGGAAAAGCGACAGGGGGACTGCAGGAGGTGCCAGCTGCAATCCAGGCTGCCCATGCACTGGGAACCCATAAGCTGAGCAGCTGGAGGGGGTCAAAAAGCCTCTGTTGTGTGTGTTCTGGCAGCTCTCCTGTTTTCCCGGCAAGGCGGGAGAGTAATTTCAGGGCTGTGTTTACTATTGTTCAGGAATCTTTCCCTTGTATAAACCTATGCTGGCACCAGCAGTTTCACAAGGGAATGGTCAGGAACAAACCCTGGGCAGCAGTGCCTGGTGTCTGACACAGTCTGCAGAGCTCACTGGAGTTACAGACTGGGTTTTACTATTTTCCTGCAACAGCAAGTACCAGGTCTGACAGTGCTGAGTGTAATGGTAGGGGAGAATAATTCCTGTTGGCAATTGCCCTGTCAAGGGCTACCAGTGCTTAGCACATCAGGGGAGTTACAGGTTTTAAGTTGGCAGCATTAGAAAGATTTGGTAACAGATGAAATGTCTCTGGAATAGTAAAATAAACATCAGGTAAACTATAACCCAGGCCAATGTTCTGTTCCAAGAGGAGAAAACCTGTAGAGAAAAAGGTGGGAAATGAAATATAAAACCCTGGTTCACATGACCTTCTTAACCATCTAATCTACATTACATGAGGGTGCTGAAGCAATACTTACAGTATAAATTTAACTGTTTTTTAAGTACAGTTTTTCAAACAGGATTTATTAATTAGTACCAGGTAAGGGTCCATCTTGGATAATCTATTGACAACTGGATATTATATTAACATATATATTACATATTTTATATATGTGATATAATATTTGTTATCCTGGATGTATCCATTAACAACAGAAAAAATGCTCTGTTTGTGGATGGTATCAAGCTGCAAAGGGTTGGTGAGCACTACTGTAACCTTAACATGTTCGTGGATCAGGGGCAAATGAACTCTGGGCAGAAGAAGCAAGAAGTACAAGTAAGAGAGGAGAGTTGGGTGCAGAGAAACATCTTGAGAGAGCTGGGGAAGGAGCAGTACTAGGGAGAGTGGTCTGGAGCTATGGTGAGGCCGGGTGCACATTGTACTGTTTAAAAAGGCAAGGTGAGTTGGCAGTGAGGGCAGATGTGAGATACTGGACGTAACTGTGCCGCTCATGTGGCAGTGCCAAGGTGCTTTCTGAAGCTCTGTGCTCTGGCAGTAGGAGGAAGGTTGGGATCCTCACTGCACCACAGGTCATTTGGCTTGCCTGAACTGGATGCTGGCCATGCAGGATGCACTTGGTCTTGTAGGATTTCCTCCTGGTGCTGAAGGGAATAAGCTCACTGGCAAGTGTGGGCATAGGCTTTGGAGTAAGATTCGGTGCAGCTTGGGATCAGTTACTATGCTGGAGCTGCAGAGATTCTGTAAAAATTGTTTTGATTGAAGTTGTCATCCTGTGAGTGCAGCTATCAAGGGTTTCCTTTCTAGTCAAAGGAGAAAAAGGCACCTTCTGAAGAGGAATCAGGTATTAGCTGAGCTGAATTGCCCTGGGGAGATGACCCTTGGACATGACCCGTGTCCCATGGACAATAGCAGAAGCCAGTGAAGACCTGCACCTTCATTAAGCCATGCCCAGTGCTGAGCGTAGGGATTAGAGTAAGAAAGTGGTTTTATATCACACTTACAATTCCCTTGGTCCATGCTTGCTGGAGACTGCATTTATGTAGCTGCCAGGCCTTTTATGTCCTGAGACTTCTACATACCACCCTGCCAGTTGTGAATTGGGAAGCATGGATGTATGGTTAAATTGAAACAGTTAGTTTATAAATCAGTATTAAAATAAAATAGATGGAGCTGTTGCAGTCTATCAGCTCACCACCACCAACAGTGAGGATTTAAAGCTAGGACAGTTCCAGGTGTAAATCACAAGAGAGAAGGTGTCATCCAGTGATTCTTGCTAAATGCATGTGACTTACGAAAGCTGGTCAGCGTTTGGCAAGGGCTGCAGTCTCTTATTTTATCTGCTTCTTTATTATTCCCCAATGATCATTTCCTGGTATTTCCTGGTGCTGAAATCTCGCCTACAAATTCATGGGTCATCTTATGTTTTATGATTAAATGAGCTTAACTGAAGTGCATATGTTGTGTGTTACGTTGGCTTTATAGGAGCAATAAAACAATGAGCAATGTTTCTCATTGATTTACTAATTCAGGGACTTGGGGAGAAAACCAGAAGTAATATCCACATTTATTGCCAAAGATTTGTGTTGGAATATATATATTTTTTAAATAATTAAGCCACATTTCAGTGGCCTCATAGGCAACCTAATGTAAATTGTCTCTGGTGGTGCCTCTGCTTTTTTTCCCCCAGGTGCTAGCTATCGTGATGGATGTGTTCACAGATACAGAGATTCTCTGTGACCTGCTGGAGGCAGCTAACAAGCGCATGGTGTTCGTCTACCTGTTGCTCGATCATAGCAATATACATCTCTTCTCGGAGATGTGTGACAAGTTGCAAATTGCTGAGGATCTCTTCAAGGTACTGTGGCTCTGTGAAGCTCTTAGGCTCAAATTCACCTGCCTGACTTTAGGCACTCTGAGCTAGAAGCATGGTTATGCTAGGACCAGTCCACCCTGTAATTAAAAGGGAGCAAGAGATTTCCAGAGGTGGCATTAGCACACTTAATTCCTCTCTGAAAATGACTACATTTTTCCCATGGACGTTACAGCAAGTTAAAGCATTTCCATCAGCTCCTTAGATGAAATGAGTCTGGCCCATGAAGTCTTAAAACAGAGTTTAAATCCCCTGGTATTGTTGTCAAAAAAACCCATAGACTTGTTGCCCAGTGTGCAGTAAGCCCAGTAGTCACACACTCAGGAGAGATGTTGCTTATTTGTTTCAGAATTGTGAAAGCCTGGGTGCTCTCTGGTTTCTCACAACTCCAGCACACAAAAGAGGACTTTGTCCTGTATTTATACACAAAACTTACAAAGTTAGTAATTTCCAAGTTCACCATCATTAAAACGATTGGTTAGTAACTTATATATTGGAATACTGCTCACTCCATCCTTCCACTACTGTATATGCTCAGGGGAAGAGTCTTCACCTGGGCAAGGGTCTTTTTGACCTATGGGTGTGATTTATTTTTTTTTAGCATTATAATGAGGCCAATTCACTTAAGGATAGCACTAATTGTTTTGCTGACAGTATAAAGCTACATAAAACCAATATAGTCTCTTAAGTCCATGTGCTTTATATGTTTTTCCAAGAGGTTTCTTCTTCAATGATGATCAATACTTGATTGAAAGTTCCCCAACAAATTATATTGACATCTTCAAGGACAGTCACCTTGTTATAAGCACTATTAGTTATCAAAGGGCCTAACTAAATTAATAAGCAGTGTTTCACAAGGCCTTCAGCTCTTTGTTTGCCTCCTTGTGTGCCTGGATAGAGAACAGTAGAATTGTGTAATGTAAGTGGTACAACTGCTTCTCTTTAATAACTTTAAAGCAGCTGTGGTCTGGCAGCCACTTGACAATACCTTGGTTACACTAGGTGGTTTCTGATACAATGTGCTAAAGCTCTGCTTTAAAGGTAATGCCTCAAGTTTAGCTGGCCATTGGCTTAGTCTGCCTTCATCTCTGCCAGAGGCAGCTGTCCTTAAAAATAACCTCCTAGGGACCATTTCAGTTGTTGCTTGAGATTCTGTAGGACACCTGTGGTGTCTTTGGGGAGGTGGCTGGGAGACAGGCAGGAGACCTGAGGGCATCTTTCATGAACCAGACACCTATGTTTCAACAGCTGAATTCCACCCTGAATGTATAAAGAAACAGAAATTAACACTCCTAACAGTGTTTGCTTATCTGTAAGCCCATGCTCCTTAGGAAGAACAAGCCTGTGCTGTTTCTTGTAAGTGTGCTGCTACAATACACAGGCGTTGACACTGTGTGAGCCAAGGCCTTGGTGCCACTCATTTACTAAGGACTTAATCGTGCAGAGTGTGCGTACAGAGAGCAGAGTCAACTCTGGCTGCCTGACCTGCCTTAAACACTTATTTAGGTACAAGGACAGCACAACGCATGGCATGGGCCAAACTGACCTGCTTCTCCACTCACACTCTACTTCCATCTGATCCTGCACATCTGGCTGCACCAGTAAAGCAGCAGGTATGTCCTTGCAGGCCCAGGTGGGTCAGGAGAGCAGAGGTTTTGCCCTGCTGTATTGTGCCATTGCCAACATCAAGAGGATAACATTAATTTTTGTTCCACAAAAAAGCACAGCTCGATCTGTGTAAATTTTCAGGCAGGTTTATATCCCTGATGAAGCCTGTGACAGGTGAGAGAGTTCACCTGGGTTTCCTTCAGCCCTCAAACTTCCAAATGTAATATTGGAGGGACCATAAAGAAATCATAACAGACATTGGAAAGCGAAGAGCTAAAGGCAGTGGGGGTAAAAGGCCCTTTCCTTCTGATTTTTAATATAATTTAAAACAAAACAAAACAAAAAGTAATTAACTCTGTTAATTATTTCTTTTATTTACAGAATATTTCAGTCCGCAGTGTTACTGGAGAGGTTTACTGTGCCAAATCAGGCAGGAAATTTTCAGGACAAATACGAGAAAAATTTCTTATCTCTGATTGGAGATACGTGCTCTCTGGATCTTACAGGTGAGATAAGTCATTGCAGCTTGTGTCTAGGTGCGCCTTTATGCTTTTTAATATTACCTCACAAAAAAAGTACCACAAAGTTTTGTACAAGTTAGAAGGTTTTTTAGAACAAAACCCCTGCATGTTTTCAAGTATATGCTATGTTTCAATAATCCATCTAACTTGCGTTAAAGCTGATGAAAGTTTTTTATGGACTGTGGTATTTAAATGTTCAGAATATAATGTAAACAACTTTGCTGGGGCAGCCTTGGAGCAGAGCTAGTAATGTATATAGCTTAACTGTATATAGCTTATTATGCTTTCCTCACTGTTTGGGTCCTCAGATGTTGTGATGAGAAATGATACATTTCCATCTGCCTCGGGATCTCTAAATGTAGCATACATCACTCAGCTTAGTTGAGAATTTGTTCTCCATATGAGAGGGTTAGTGATTAAAAGTAAAAGATAAATACTTCAGGCTTGCTGTTTTTTCCTTGTGTTTCATTAACAGGTAGGCAGTACGTGTCTGTTGTATCTTCTGGGTTCTTTTTTTCCTTTTTGTGAACTAAGTCTGTAACTCTCGGCTCTTGTGTTGCTATCATTATTTCAGGTAGAGGACATAGCATCTCAACAACTGAGCTGTTAATTAAGATCCTCCAGTCAGGGAATTTCAAGAGACTCTAGGCCTGCATGAAATAAATGAAGTTTCTAAGCTTCATTGCTACATAGATAAACTTCACAAATGACAGAGTGTATCCTATACAAAAATACAAGAGGTGACTATTTAATAAAAAATATGAGTTTGTTTTTCTTAATCCCAGTTTATGATTTGGAAGCTTAAATGTCTCTAGATTGATAAAACTATGCCACCAGGATAATTACGTACTAGAGTAAAAAAGGTAAAGGTGAATATGTGGGGTTAATGTAGGCTGCAGGAGCTCAGCTGTCCACAGAGGTGGGCATCTAGTTCTCTTTCAGTTTCCAGATGAACCACCAGACAGAGTGGTGTTCTGGTGTTCAGAACTGAGTGTTCAATACTCAGTGAGGTTTGTTTTTTTTTTACTGGACACTCTGTTGTGATTTTCTGGTTCTTTCTGGTTGTTTTGTTTTAATCCTTCACCAAAGATATGCAGAAATGCAACAGCAGATTTATATAGAGAGTAGAAGTGAAGAATGTGTGAGGGAAGATCTATTTTCTCTAGACAAGAAGCTTCCTTTTGGCTTGTTTTTTCAATTGATAAAATAAAATTTTAAAAAATAGAAAAAGTCCAGAAGTCCTGTGCATGATCACTGTCACTCTGCTGCTGTTGCAGCATCTTCTAACCTCAAGAGCCTTGTCAAACTACACAGTCCCCTATCCAGCAAGCAATCAGAGAGGGTGGTGAGGAACAAAAGTATATACTATTTAACTTCATCAGCAGTCCGCAGATTCATATGGGTTATAGCTGTGTCATTTCTGTGGGCTTGCTGCCTCTCTCTAAAGCTGAAAGTTTTGTTACCCCTAAGCCTTATCCAACAGCCTCTGCAGGTATGAACAGGAATGACATTGAGTAAAAGTGACTCAGACTCTTCTGTAATGCATTTGTTGGAACTCAGATTGGAGTAGATCTTAAAACTAATACAACAGCAAATTCCACCTAAGTTCTGTGCTCTGCATTCCTTTTAATAGTGGTGGGGAAACAGGCTGAGGAAATAGCACAGCCCACCAGGATGTACTGCTCTGAAAGGGCCTGTCTAAATGTGTTTGGGGAGAAAATGTATTTGCCTAATGGACAGATGAAGAGGACTGAAGCTGGAAAATAGTTATAGGGAAAAGAACAAACACTGAGTCTGTGGCATCTCCTGCTCTGGAGTGGTTTTTAAAACCATGTTAGAAAACCACTGCTTGGGTCAGTGTAGGTTAGTGTGGTCCTGCCACACAGGACAGAGTGCTGAGAAGCTTCTGAAGGCTGTTGCACCCACATGCCTGCACAAGTTACAGTTTTCCACTCAGGTTTTCTTGCCAATGTCCCTAGCGTGGGATTAGGATGAAGTATTTCTTTTTGCTGTCTCTAATGTTACCCCACCCCATCCTATGATATCTGTGCTTTTTTTTTTTTTTTTTTTAATGATTTGAAGTTAGTGCATGAACTCGGTGCTCCTGAAAGCAAAACAAAGGCAACAGAAAGCACAGACCTTGATCCTCAAGCTGGTTATCTCTCTGAAAGCCACTGGCCCCTTCAGAGACAGTATCCACCATCTAACAGTGGTGTGCTTTGCTGAGAGCATCGGCTCAGGTGAGGCAGGTTTCTCACACAGAGGTTATCTTGCCAGGAGGCAGCACTAAGGTGGCAGTTAAATCAGACTCGAGCTCAGCAAAAGGACCCAGTTTTTCTGTTTGAGATTAAACGTGTGTAATGCTGCATGCTACTGTGGTGCTGAAAACACAAGGAAAAGGAGCATCCCTGGTGAATGGCAGCTGCAGGAATGCACAGGGTGCCACCAGAAAACAGAGCCAGTCCAGTCCAATCCAGCCAATGAAGATTGGACAGGAGAGGATCCAGAACAGGACAGACACTGTTGGACAAAGTGTTGAAAAGATGGTCGAGAAGTACCTATTAATGACTTTGTTCTACAGCTGTGTCCCAGGCTCACAGTACTGCTTTGTAATTCCTCATCTTTCTGATGTGATTCACTCAAAGAGGCCTAGTAAAAAATGATCCTTCTGGGCAGATAGTGACAACAAAACACTCCTCTGAGCCTTTCTCAAAAAAAGGCACTCAGAATTTTAAACTAAGGAGCAGAACAGGGCCTAAAACCTAAACAGTAGATTTCCTCTTAGAATGGAAACCTGTTAAGTTTTTCTGTGAAGGTCTGATTTGTTCTTCAGTGAAGTTCAGAGAATGCAAATTGCTGTGACTCACTCCATGAAGTCCACAAAATCATGAAGGTCTCGCCTTGTTAACTTTACAGCTGACCCGTTTGCCATGTGTCCGTGGAAAATCTTTGGGATATTAATGGGATCCAACTTTCTCTGCCTGTGTGGGTTACAGATCAGATCTATGAGCCACAAATGAGTATCTGGCCATCAGGTACTCCAGGAAGTTACATGTGGGAGTAAATTATCAAAATTGTGTGCAAGTTTTTTTTCTATGATTTTGTTGGGTTTTTAAAAGCCATTTATGAGTAATTAATTTTTATGTCTATTTTTTTTTTCTAAACTAGATATATCTCTATCACGTAAATTATAAACCTGCCACTTCGCACCTCAGCCCTTTAATGAGTTTATAAACTTCAGTATAGATATCCCATACTAATTGTGTGTGTTTTCATATTTGTGCCTGGCTTTTTATATCTTTAACAGTTAGATGAAGGACATGAGGAGGTTTGGAGAGTTTCTTAGGCTATGTTGAGCTAGCATGTTGAGCAGATGCAACACACCCAGCGGGGAGATAGCTTGTTATGCTGTTTACCTCAGCCCCTGAGGTTTTGTCCATGTTTAGAATAATTGGAACAAAGTGGATGGGAAGTACCTGTATTGTAGGAACTTCCTGTATATTTTCACACCCAGTCATAAAATGTACAGTGGATATTGTAGGATGGCCTGGTGGCATTGAACTAGTGATTTCTTTGCCACTCCCTTTGCTCCTGAAGCAACAGGATAAAACCACTGCATGCCCCGAACCCAGCCCTCTTTAAGAATGCTCTGGAAAGACAGATGTAACTTGCCTGTCTTATTCCTGTAGCATCAGCTCAGGCTGTCAGTCCCACTGAGTTTCACAGGAGTTTTTTCAAAACATGACAAGAACAAGATTTAAAGTGCAGACACCTACATCTGGCCCTCAGCAATCCCTGTGCAAATCCAGCATAGCTAATAAAGTCACACAAGGATAACCAGGGGAGAGTTTTGCTAACATGGAATAACCTTGGGTTCCAATCCAGTGCTGGTTTGTATCCTGGGCTGCACAGCTCGAGTCCCAGTCAGCCTGGGGAGTAATTACATCATTTTCTCAACTATGCTCATTCTATTGCTGCTGCTGCTAGGACAAGGCAGCGTACACAGCACCATCAAGCAGGCATTTGGTTTTGTATAAGAGCACAAATTTGTGTCTGCCAAGTGGATTAGGGAAGCACATAAAAGAAAAAAAAATCATTTAAAAGCTATGGGGTATCCTAAGGTATGTCTCTGGACTACCAGAATTATAACTATTGTGGTGTTTCTCCCTTTATAGCAAAGGAATATTTTTATTTTTTGAATGACTGTAGAAAATAGTTTTCACTACATTTTCTCTGTGGTGGAAACAAGCATTTGTCAGGTGTGGGGGTTTGTTTTGTGGGAGTGGGATCTGACATGGATGTTTGGGTTTTCATGTGCCTCTTCTGACCAATGCAGAAGCACATCAAAATTAAACAAAGGATGGGATTTTTTCACTAGTTTTTCTAATGGCAGTTCTGAGTGGGTGAGAATTGCCAACTGACACAACATTCTGCAGGGAAGGTACAATTTGTGTGTGCAGACAAGACATGGGAGGACCTGAATTTAAGCACCGTGCCTAGAAGGGAGGAACCCAAAAGAGGGTTCTGAATTCCTTTCCATGGAACAGCCACCCAAACCTTGGGCATTTTATCTGACATTTTGTCCTGCAGTGGACATGGATCACCACTCCCTTTAGGAGGTTGTATAACTTTACAAGGTTTCTTGAAGGTTTTAGAGGCAGCTGCAATAACAAAGCTTGATCCAAGTCAAAGAGCACTGATGTGAACTGACCTGAAATTCAACTGGGACACCATCTTCATCCTGTGTTTAGACAAGAAGCTTCAGCAGTGGAAAGCATTTGCCTTTCGCCCCACCCCTGCGGGGATCCCTGCTCCCTAATGGCGGACATTGACGCTAACCCTTTGCTTGTCTCTCCTCCCAGCTTCACGTGGTTGTGTGGCCAGGTTCACCGCAACCTCCTCTCCAAGTTCACGGGTCAAGTTGTGGAGTTGTTTGATGAAGAATTCCGACACCTTTACGCCCTGTCCAAGCCAGTGAGGGGACCGAAGTCTCCACCACGCACCATGCCCTTCCTGTTCAGCAAGAGCTGGGCCTCGCAGCGCAGCCTCCCTGACAGCATCGAGGAAAGTGCCAACACTCTTTCTGATCCCTTCAGCAGCCTCTCCACTGGCAGCACCCACCAGACCAAGCAAACCCCAAGAACTCACGTATTTGGCAGCAACTTCACCCCCCAGCCACCTCTTCAAAGAGTTAATTCCTTCCACGGCTATGTCTCGTTCACACCTCCCCCCCCACCGCAGGCAGCCACCCAGGCTAACTACTATCAGCCACACTATGTGGCTGATAACTCCCCAGCTCTGTATAACAACATGAATGTTTACAGACCTATAAGGCATAGACAAGAGGAACCAAACAGGACAGGGTTAAACTCACATTGGAGATGCCTCCACAAAGCTAACCTGTTTGCATAATAACCACCTTGGTTTGAATTGCAAGGAAATGTAGTGAGGACCTGTTTAGCAATCACTTGCGTACTGATGAATATAGAAATTCCGTATAATACAGAATGGGGGTGATTTCAAGCCTCTTATTTTGTTTTGCTCCTTATGGATGCTTCGTTTCCTTAATTAAAAAGCCAAGCCTGCTACCATGTAAAACTTGGGTGCATCACAATCCCAGGAATAACACATCTAAATAATGCTGCTCACAGTGCCACACTGCTGCTGCCTGTCACCTACCCTTGGTAGCATGCTCGTGTAGCAGGAGATTTTAGTGGCTGTTTTTCAGATGGCCAGGCGGTTTATTACTATGCATTTTATGCACTTGTGTGAGGAGAGTGAATGCTGCTGATGAGGTGCCCAGGTGAGGCGATGGTGGCAGCAACAGTCTTCGTGCTGTCATCGCACCTTCATCTTGATGTAGGACTCCTCCTTTAGAGCTGCCAGGGGAGTGCAGTTTCTACCACTGCACTGCCTCAGAGCTGCCTGCTTGAGGTGCACAGCAAGGATGGATGGCTGTTGCAGGGTTCCTAGGCAGGGGTCTGTTAACCGTGACATGGACCGAGACTGGCAGTTCAGCTGACAGAGGACATCCTGCAGCCACCATTTGCTCACTTCCACTTACTAGCAACACGGGTGCGTTCCAGCACCCTTTGTTACAAACCTCCAGACCCACCAGCTCAGAGCAGTTGTTCTTATGACTGAGCAGCTGAGTAAATTCAGACTGGAACACAAAGCTGAGTAAAGAAGAAAAGTTCTACTAGTAGAACACCAGAACTAAGCTCTAATACATCTAATAGCACACAGATCTTAGAAATCCTCTGAATGGTCATTTGATTGAATGTTACGTTAAAGATAATTCTTTTATGTCCGAGATCTTAAAGATTTCTGATTTTTAAAGAGAAACTGAGTGTCAGTAGTGCCCAATGAATACAGTTACAGAGGGAGTTACAGAGGTTCAGCAGCTTGAACCAGAACAGAAGTTTCTGACAAATAATCCATGAAAAGGAAGCTTCTCTAAGTGAAAGGCAAAAGATAGGAAAATTTATGAAACAACGATTTCCATACAAATCTCAAAGTTACTAGGTGCCTAAAATCTATTGATTTATCAATAGATTATTTTTTACACCTGCCTTATGTCTTTCATCTGATTCCAATGGAAAACAGAAAGCTAAACACATCTGGCCCTTTCTGCCGGACTTCTCACCTGCTCAAAAAGGAATACAAGTCAATTATTTAGATTGTGGATGATGAAAATTATATGCAATTGCAAGATCTCAGGTGAGGAAATTTTCTCGTCCTTGGAAAAGCAACCTTTTTGAAAGTATAGCAGTAAAGTTTACAGAACATTATGAAAGGTACAGGATGGACACATCGTGCTCTAGCTTCAGTGTAGGTGTTTGTACCCGTGACATAAAACTCTGGAGTACGGAATAATAAGCTATTGCATATAACTGTAAATTCTGTACATAGCAACATATTTTTGATTCCTTGGGAAGAAGGGAAAGATGATTTTCATTCCTGTGGCAGTTCTACTTAATTAGCTAAATGTGGAAAACATTCAAATAAAGGAGAAGACTTTCATTAAAATCCCTTTGAGAATAATTTTGTTCCTTCACATTCTTTTGGCTTGTGCACCTTATTCACTTCTCTTTGAAAAATCAGTTTCATGCAGTCAGAGCCCAGGTGAAGAGGAAACACATTTTGTTTATTCTAAAATCAGTAAGATCAGAATTAAACATACATGTCCCACCAGCCTAATTAAGATTTTTATTCTAAGTTTGTTTCAGTTCCCTGATCCCACTGGGGGCACGTGGGGTGGGGGAAACATGGGGAGAAGCTTTTAGACCACTACCTCTGCAGCCTTAATTTCCTCAGGCCAAGTCCTTGAAGGAACTCTTCTCATATCCATGGGGCAAGATAGTTTGCCTACAGAAGCTTTTGAGACCACAGCTAATGAAAAATAGGCACGAGACAAGCTAATAAACCCAAAAGGACATTGTGAGTTAAGAAGAGCTGATTTCAGCTGTATCAGAGACACACAGTGTGTGCTAGTTCAAACAACAGTTGTGTATCGGTGTATCAAAATTATGGAATTTAGGTTCTGATGGAAAACAATCAGGATTTATTATTTCAGCAATGAGTTATGCCAAAAATCCTAACAGGCCCCTGCAAGCATGAGCCTTGGTGCTGAGGGAAAGGTTTGGTTCCAGGCAGCTGCCCATCAGGAAGCTCATGGCAGGACAGACCTGGTCCATCTGCTGCAAGGAAGGTCTGGAACAAGCACTGCCACCATACAGTGTACCCTCAGCAGGGCTGCAGAGAACACCAAGCTGAATGGTGCAGTTGATTCACTTCCCATCTGTCACCTACTTTTGAGGAAGATGAAGAGAATCTACATGTAGTTCAGGGGATGTAAAAACCATGAAAAGCATAGTATGGAATGTAATTAGGGCTGCACGAGCCCCTGCAGAGCCCAGCAAAGGCCTCTGGGGCTTTTCAGGAGGATTATTGCTGTGTCAGAGCACCACTGCTGCCTGCAGATAGGTGCTCTGCATGTCCTTGGGGGGAGCAGATAGCTGAGAGAAGCCAAACATGAGTGGCATTGCCCAAGGGACCATCCACACAGGCATTGCTCCCACAGGAGGGAGATATGTTCATGGGGCATCTTGAACCCACTGCTGTCCCTGCACTTGCAGTCTGGCAGTAAACTCTATTAACAGGCTGGGCTTGGCCAGGGCTTTCCAGTGTCCTCACATCCCTGCCCCAGCCCAAACCTGCCTTACGGGTCTTTTGGCCAAGACGCTTCTGCAGGACGCACTGACTATTTAACTTCTTCCACAGGCTGCTCCTGCTCGCCAGAGACTTCACCTGACTGCCAGGTCTTTTCAAATTATCATGGAGAGTGGCTTGGCAACTACATCAGTGAATTACCTCAGGACTCTGGGATGCATCTCATCAGGTCCCACAAACTCATGTATGTTCAGGTTCCTCAGGTGGTCATGCACCTGATCTTCTGTTACAGCATCAGGGACTCCCACAGTCACTGCCTTGAGATCCATGCACTTGAAAGGTGTGGGAAGAGAGGTCACCAGTGAAGACTGAGGCAACACCTCAGCCTTCTCCTCATCTCTTGTTACCAGTTTGCCAGTTCTTCCACAGGCTGCTTTTTTGTTGTTGCTGTTAAAAAGAGCATGCCCAGTCTGCACCTGTTCCTCCTAGAAAACAAAAAGCACCCAGGCTTTCCTCCTTCCTGGACCATTACACACCATACTGTGTGGCCCTTTTCCATGACCCCTGCTAAGTCTGCCAGCTGCACCTCCATTCCTGGGGAGGTGACAGAGCAACTGAGTCTGGAAGCAACCTCCGACTTGTCCTGTGATTGACAAGGTGATGGGAAGTAGTCATCAGCAATTTCTGCTATGAGACAGTTCTGCCTTATACCATATCACGTATGAGGCAGGAAGGTCAGCTTACTCCTATCAAATGAGCTTCCAAAAGCAGTGTTCAGAGGGTGCCCCTCCCAAGTTCCAGCTGGCTACTCACCCCAGCAGAGAACTACAGAATCTCCTGGTTTTAGTGCCTTTCCAGGGAATGTGGATCCTGCAAGGACAATGGGGTGAACTTACCCCATGCTGCCTCTCCCATATGCTGTCACCACACTCAAAACGTTGGGAACTCAGAGTCCCACCTGAGTCACCAAGATGTTACCAAAATGGATTTGCTTGCATTTTTCTTCTAGTTTGTGTGCAGGAGCTGGACAGAAGGCAGGGGAAGCAGGCACAAGCTAAAACCCCTCTGTTATTTCCAGCAATGAAAGTGGCTCTTGGCTGGGAGCACAAGCAGGACCCCGTGTTACAATTCTTGATTCCCTGTAAGTACTTTTAGGACTATTCATACACTCATTTTTACATCGCTTGCTGATGGAAACTAGAGAGTAAACACTTCTTTTGTTTTCCTTTTCTTCCACACACAGTCTTTGCTTTATATTTACTAAACTGCCTTTATCTCAACCCACAAGTCCTTTTTTTTAATCTTGTTTTTTCCTTCTGTGTTGTGCTGAGGGAGTGTTAGAACATCTGGGAAGACAGCTGGCAGCCAGCCAAAGTCAACCCACCACACAATGATGGGACAAGTGGCAATGGTTTTAAACTGAAAGAGGGTAGATTTAGATGGGACATAAAGGAATTTTTTTACGATGAGGGTGGTGAGACACTGGAACAGGATGCCCAGACAAGCTGTGGATGGCCCAGCATTGGCAGTGCTCAAGGTCAGGTTGGACAGGGCTTTAAGCAACCTGGTCTAGGGAAAGATGTCCCTGTCAATGGCAGGGGGTTGGACTACATGATCTTTCTTTTGGTTTCTCCCAAACCAAACCAGTCTGATTCTGTGACAGAAAAAACTGTGTTAATGCTGCTAATCATAGCACTAACGTTCCCTCACCTCAAAGCCAGCAGTGCTCAAACACTCAGCAGCAAGACACATAGTGAGATTGTGTTGGAACAGAGCAATCATTCCAAAAGCATCAGCACCAGGGGCAGAGGGTCCTTCTCAAAGCATCTGAAACACGAGCAAAAGTTTCAAGTAAGAAAATCAGTAGCTGTTAATGGAGTCTCACCTGCAGTCTGCAATACTAAAATCTGATATTCAATGCCACATGGAGTACAGGTGCATGTACTAATGCCCATGATAATATCATAAGAACCAGAACATGAAGAAATCTATTAAAGCAGACGTAGAATTACACAGAACATGGAAGCAATGATGAGGCATTCAAAAGTAAGATGGAGACGCAAAGCCCCTCGTGAGGTATGATCAAAAACAGAAAACTGGAGTTAGAATGAGCATGCCAAAAAAAGTGAAGAGCAGGCCAAAAAAGGAGGAATTGAAGTAGCTGAGATGAGAGCAAGCCAGGCACAAGTGGAACAAAGGAATATTTCATAGCCCCAGTGTAATAAACACTGGTTATTTGGAACAGTAACTATGCAACACATCCAGTACAACATGCATGTTGTTTTCTTTGAAGTAGTTAAAAACAACATTTTTGCTTTATTGTTATGTTTGAGAAAATACTGCCCATTCTTAAGAACTGCCACTTACTTGCCTTCCACTCCTGGAGCCAGCAGGGAGTTAACTATTGTGTTCCCCGTCTAAGAGACGACCTGGAGTCAAACAATCTGCACGTGCACCAAAAATGTCCAAATCACCTTGGCTAGCTGCTGTGTAGTTTCAATGTCTCGGTCAAAAATAACATTTGGAAAGTACTTAATTTGCTCAAATGCTATTACCACCTTCTAAACTGGGGTGCCAAATCATTTGGCAAAATCTCATTAAATATCTATACAGACCTGGTTCCACAAAAGCTGTGTTCTGCTGTCCTAACTACTGAACCTACACGAGCTGTGGCAAAACAAACTACAGCCTTGCAACGCAGCTACTCGTGACCTTATGTTTAAGAAGAAATCAGAAAAAGTCCCTGTTACAGCAGCCTGTTTGCTGACATATTTGGCTTTCCATGTTTGCTATGTTGTTTCTGTAAGATATTCTCCTGCTGATGATTTACAGCATGTTACGGACTTGTCTACAAAATCTTCTGACACCAATTAGTTTTAAAAGCATGTCCTGCCATCCGAATATAGTGCTCTGCACACACACAAAACTTTCCACCTAGCAAAGCACATGCATGACTGGACCAAATATTCTGTAATACATGATGAGTTCATTAATGCTTACCCAAGTACACTTGCCAAGTCATCATCTTTCGTAACAAGCTGACCAGGATGTGGTTTAATTGCATTAAGTCACCAAACTACCAAAGATAATTTGACATGGCTGAAGGCAATACTCCGTTCTTCCAGAGAGGTTTCAGTCAACTTAGTGGGCTATACCAGACCAAGGGTTAGTGACAGGTTTCCTAACGGGTATCTTAAAGCTTTAAAACTCATCTAAAAGTAGCAGACGTAAGGTGTCTATATGCTAATTCACTATTTACATATATATATATATATATATATATATATATATATATACACACACACATATACACTTCACCATTTACATAGGGTGAATTAGCAATCAACTGTGAGCTATTTCAAGTTTCAGCACTCTTTAGCACTTCAGAGAGAAAACACAGGAAAACATGAAGAAAAGTCACAGCAAATTATGCCTGTGAGATTCCTGGGTTTCAATTATATTCATTAAAGAACACTTTTACAAAAAGTTAGAGAATTTAAGTCTGGCAGTTTAAGGGAAGGTGGGAGAAGAGCACACCTTGTTTGCCTCAAATATAAATTATTTTTCAACAAAAGAAACTACAGGATAATCTCTGCCTTTCTCTATAGAAGCCTAAAGCAGGTAGAACCCATGCTTCAGAAAGTAAAGCAAAGCAGTGTCATTATCAACTGTAAAAGAGATGTATGGAACAACACTGCCAGTTTTCACAGCAGTTTTTCTTCTTTGCAGGGTTTTACAAAGGATACGATCTGACTAAACACTCTCCAGTTCATATAAACAAACTTGACAGTTTTTCTCTTCCCTCATGTAAACACATTGAAGACAGCTAATTCTATGCCTGCAAAACCCACTTTGCTTTCAAGAAAGAAAATTTCCTTCCAGTTTTAAGTTAAATAGTTACAAATTACATATTTTTCCTAAAACATATGGAAATATATTCTTATTGACAGTTTCTCAGCATAAATATATTGAAGAGTTCTAGTTATCATTTCTGAACAGGAAATCACTATAATGTCAATTAATCAATACATATTTTAAAAATTATTTTTTAAAATGGCTAATTCCATGTCTTTAAATGCAACGATGTAGAATTTGATACGAAGAAATTTTCAACTGGAAAACATGAAGATCTCCATTCCACCAGCATAGCAGGCCCCCCAAAAATCACAGGCTCTTCAAGCACAACATGGTGAGGTTTACAATGAAAAGCTATCTCTGAAAGCTGAACTGAAAACTTGATTTTATACTGGATTCCTTGTTATTAAAATGTATTTACAAGCCAATCAGTGAAGAAAGAAAATTATGAGATATTAGCAGTTAAAATGCAGAGATTTGTATACATTCTTAACAGATATACCACAAGAATTCTTAAAAAATTGTAATATGAACTTTATTGCATATACCATTCCACAATAATTTGGAGATACAAGAATAAATATAACAAAACCTTTAATTTACCAAAGGTGGGACATAAAGTTTATCTGAATAGAATTGTCTGTCAAAGTGACATAAATCATCTTGGAGATTTCCAAACCATTTGATTTCAAATTCCGTGGCTGATGCAGTTACCAATGATGACAGTGCTGAAGGACCTATGCATTTTACCTCACCCTGAAATTCCTCTTTTAGTTTTTCTGGTATAAGATCCTGCCCCATAACCTGCAAACAGAGTAAGAAAGAAGATTAGAAACAAGAAAGCATCTTGCAGAGAAAACAGAAAATATTATATTAATTACAGAGCTTTACAAGAAAGGCCCTTGGCACATGAAACAGACATGATCTGAGAAGGTTCCAAGTCAGGACCGAGTTGTCTGCCTGTTGCATTCTGCCATCAACACATGGAAGTGGGAGCTTCACAGCCGCACAGCCCCGCACAGCCCCCGGCTATGCGTGTGCAGGGGGTCTGCACCCTCTGAGTACCAGAGGAAACCTCAACGCAGACTCTGCATTTGGCGCTCACCTCGCACTCATCTTCTCCCGGGAGTGTCAGACCAAAGGAAGCAGAAGTTTCCTTTTCCCCACCTTTTCAAAACCCGAGCTAGTCTGCACGCTACTGCCCTCCTATGGATGGCACCCCTCGGGAAAGCCTAGAGCTCCGGCCAACCTGCAGCAAAGGCTTGGCTTCCACTGACTTGAAGCTGTAATCACAGCTTCCCAGAATGGTGGGGGTTGGAAGAGACCCCTGAAGACCATCTAGTCCAAACCCCTTGCCAGAGCAGGTTCACCTAGAGCAGACTGCACAGGATCACAACCCAGGCGGGTTTTGAATTTCTCCAGAGACATACATGCGAAGTTGAGTCAAACTGGCTTCCTTTTGTTCCTTAAGATAGAAGTCAGAAACTCTATAAGTAACTCTAAACAAGTCTAATCTCTGTGAATAAAGTCCTGGAATGTAACTCTCCCCATTTGTAATTCTTTAAAACTAGAAGCCAGTACATCAAACAGAAGGAAGAAATCATGTTTCTGGCTGCCTCTGGCTTTTTCTGAAAATGTTTAATAGTTTTTCTGGAAGTGTTTAATACTGGCCGTGACCATCAAAGTAATCCCCAGTTCCATTTCAGGTTTGTGATTCACTTTATGGCATCTAAAATTCCTGAGATAAAATCTGCATCCCCAAAAAATGCAGAGCAGTGATGCATCTGCAAATACAAGTCCAGTGAGAAATAAACATTATTGAAAGGAGAATCTCCACAGAAGAGAGACCCACCTGTGTGACACAAATCAGCACTGCACAGGTGTCTTTGTCAGCTCCAGATAATGTGCTACCAGGCCAACCCGCCCCAGCTCATTTACCTTGCTTCCTGGAATAGTTAATTAGCTCAGGGAAGTGTCACACTTCAAGGTCTTTGCACCAGAACTGGCTTGGGTACCTCCAGCAGCCTACGTACAGCCCAGGATTTGTACAGAACAGAAGATCTCCCTACCTTGGTCATCAGCAGCAAGGAGTTTTCATCAAAACCGAGACATGTCACTTTGTCATCAATTTCTTTCTGGCTTTTTATGTTATTCTCTAGTGCAAAGGATGACTGTTGCACTTGGATAAGCTGAAGTAAAAGCCTGAAATGAAAAAGGCAATTAAAAAAAAAACAGGTACAGCTGGCAAAATACTAAGTCAGCAAACCTAAAACCAACAAAATTGCAATGCTTTAAACAGCTCTTCTTTCTGACTTTTGCCAACTTCAAAATGTGCAAAGCAATGAATACTATGGGTCTGGTATATTCATGCTAGGAAAGAAGTACTTGAGCAGTACTTCAGAGAAACAACATGCCAAGTATCTCTGGTTTCTCTGTGCAAACATTTTTCTCCCCAAGCATCAAACAATTCAGAAACTGCAGTGCATCACGTGTCCCACATCCTCCTCCTTGTCTAACAAGACAGCAGTGCATTTTTGCCTGTTGCAGTGATTACTTTTGTAACTTGAAAAGGCAGAAATTTGAGGGGTTTAGACAAATAATCAAATATCCTTCCTACACAGGAATATTCCCTACTTTGGAATATTTTCTACAATCTTTCACCACAGTTTTATGTCCAAGGCACTGCCCCAAACACCACCACCATGACTGCACAAAGGTTAGACGTGCTCACAACATGGCTTCATGTCACCTACAACTCAACCAGAGAGAGCAGTGGCAGTTCCCAGAGTCCTCCTCACACAAGGACTGTACAAAATGTCAGCAGAGGAAATAGCTAAATATGTTAAATCAAGGGACCACTGGGACTCAGCAATATTGTTACTGAAACTATGTTAATTTAAGCTTTATGCATAAAGAACATTTTTTTCATATTTACCACAGTTAAATGAAGCAGGTGTTGCATTAAAGGTGTGTATTTTTCTGAAGAGAAGACTGAAGATCTTAAAGTTTTCATTTGAGCATTGTAAACATCAAAATGTACAAGTGTGAGTCAACAAACCATTTGTAAATTCAGTGAAATTTGATTGGGAAATAAAAAAGTAAAAATTAAAAGTATTTTTAATTTGTAAAATGTTTTTGTTTCAAAATTTGCACCAACATAATGTAAGAAATAAAGAAATCTTAATGAAAATGAAACAAAACCATTTCTCCTTTTCGTTGTTGTTGTTGGCAAAATCAGAAGAGCCAATTACTCATGATGCTTTAACACAAAAGCTCATTTCCTATAAAAAGCAATATTAATACCCCTTTTCCAGGTGCAATTTAACTTGCACACGTTTATGCAATATCCACAATTCACTTAAAATCCAATAGACTTGAAAACGTTAGACAATCTATCTATTTAATGCAGAAGCCCTGGGCCAGGGAGAAGCTTACCCTGGACAAGTATGTCTGCAAATACAAACCACAGCACCACTCTGTGAACTGTGCAGCCAACCAAGGAAATGCCACAATTTAGAACTGTCTCAATGCAGAACCATAAACACCAAAATAAGCAATACAAATTATTCTGCTATGAATATAATTTAATATTCAATATTAGTACTAAATCTATTAACTTCTCCCAAGCAGCAACTCAAGTCGCATCACTTAGTCCAAGTACAGTTAAAAGCTATGAGATTTTTTTTCACAGTTCATAAATCTTGCCCTAACAGGGCAGTTATAAAGTGTTCTCTGTAAACATTTGTGGCAGTTCATAAAATGGCTTTAAATACTTTCAGTGACTAATTGCTGATAAGCAAGGGGGGTGGGGGTGGAATCTGAGACTATTTTAACAAAATCAGTTCCTAATTACCTCTTGAAACATTATGTTTGGGGGATTTTTGTTGTGTGCCAGTTTTAGGAAGAGAGGGAAGAAAAGAGCATTTTAATGCAGCCCTGTCAATCAGTTGTCACAGAGTTCATTTTTCAACCTCATCCATTATGCAGATTGGGGTATTATTATAAAATACATTTTCACTGAAGCATGAGGCTTCAAGCAAATAAGACAGGTGGCACTCGCAGAAGGAAGACTGTCTGGCCTCCCCTTTGGGGCAGTTCTGCCTCTGCATCTGTAACACTAAAGCAGGAAACAACTGTGCTCTAACAGGAGCATTTGCTGAAGAACAAGCCCTTTTGTGTATGATTACTTGAAAAGATTCATATAATATAGTAATTGAAAAACACTTTACTCCTCAACAGTGCGTGACACTGGTTTATTCTTTCCACTCAGATTTCAGTTGTTCGCAGCTGCTGTGCTGGTGGAGTTGCTTTTTAGATCTGAAGCAAGATGCTTCTAAATTAGCATTGCCAACACCAAAACAAACATTTACATTTAAAATATAAACAGAAAATATTAAGGCTGGGAAAAATATGCTTTAAAATATTATTGATGGGGAGAAGTTAACATTAAGAATACATTTAGTTACCTTGCTCTAACAAACGAGGCACATGCCTTTATCCCAGCTTTCTTCGGCATGTTCTGCTCCCAGGACTTGGACGCTGTGCATTTCCCTTTGTCTGTCCTTTCCGGTCCTTCCCAAGTGCAGAGGAATTCTTTTACAGCTTGGCTGCTGCTGCAAGTCCCTGCAGTCTCCCCCTTTGTTTCTGTAGCAAGGCTGGACCAAGGGCCTTTTTTCTGCCTGTCTGATCCGTGAGGCTGCAAATTAATCTCTCTTCCAGTTGATGCTTTGAAGCTACTGTCACTTACACTAACCTCTACAGACTGATTTAGATTTGTTTCTGGACTGACTAATGGAGACAATCTCTGTAAAAGGCTCACATAAGCTTCAGCAAGTAACTTCCAGTACCAAGGGTTGAAAGGATGCAAGCAGACTAGTTGCTGCAGACACATGATCTTTTTTTCTGTGTTTTCCAGACTATGATAAATGGCAAACTGCAGGTTGAGAACCGTTGTTAAGTGATCTGTGTTAGTAGCACCGTTTCTCTAGAAACAAAAGGCAACAGATTAAAAAGAGGAGTAGAACAGAATAATCCTTCAGAGCCTAGTAAAATGTCACCCTGAATAACAACACACAAATATCACAAAAGGTATTTTTTAAATTGTACATCTGTGGTCTTAATTTTAAAGGATACAACGTGACAGGGCTCATGCACAACAGGCTGCCTTGTCCCAGTCTGCAAGGCAAGCCCACCCCAAATGCTGTCATTTGTTTATTTGCCCTGAGTTTTATACAGTTGCCCTTCTTTGTAGTATAAATACCTTTTATATAAAATAAACAGCAGAAGTCAAATTCTAGCAGACTTGAGAGCCTCTGGACTCTTCCTTTATGGGAAAAAGCCAATTTGTGGTTAGATACTCTTCTTGGTGGCAGTCTGGCAACAAGTATATGCAAATAAAAGGGAGTTTTGAACCGTCACTTATAATGGAAAGATTTAAGCACTCATTTATCCCCTTTCTTATAATTCCTATTACATTACATTAATTCTGCCTGGCAGAGCATGATATTTAGTCCCTTCCAGGACTACCAGTCTTGCTGTACAGGGAGCTCATTGTGGTACAGGGTGTTCTGATTTCTAAAGAGTGATTATATCTGCAGTGACAGTTACCCTCTGTTTACCAAATACTCTCAGCACTGAACACCCTGAAGGATTATACACATTATTATTTTTTATAGAAAATGGTCGATATAAAAGAACTACTGGCTATATTTCCATGTTCAAAGCCTGAAAGAAAGATCGCATTATGTACCATTTTTTCCGCAATATCCAGAGCCTCCTTGTGCCTTCCCAAGCGAGCCAAACAGCGAGCCTGCCCCTCCTGGACATCTCGTCTCATTGCAGTGTTACTGGGAGGCAGGAGCAGTAAGCAGTTCGAGTATTCACATAGGGCTTTCTAGGGGTGTTGACAAAAACAAAAGACAAACAAAACAGTATGAGAGACTGTCATTTAAAAGCAAACCTGATAATATGTTTTATGACCACAGTCACAAAGGGAATTCGGGAGCTAAAATCCACATTTTCATTTCTCTGACTCAGCTACCACCTCTGCCAGCAACAGACCTAAGTACTAGTACCTAGTACTACACAGCCAAGTCTAGAGGGTGATGAGCGACCTCAACCCTAACTCATGTTTAGGCCCTGGCAAGATTCACCATATTTCTGTACACCTCTGCCCCACCAGGCCTGATCCAGAAGGGATCAACTGAACTGGGCAATATGTGACATAATTTTTCCCCAACTACTAACTCAGTGATCAGAGCACTCATCCTAAATTTGGGGGACCTGTTTCAAATCCATTATGTTCTCCATAGGAAGGTT
Organism: Ceyx cyanopectus; assembly: GCA_013401355.1. Lineage (NCBI taxonomy): Eukaryota > Metazoa > Chordata > Aves > Coraciiformes > Alcedinidae > Ceyx > Ceyx cyanopectus. The sequence continues at coordinate 51,316 of VYZU01083033.1, read as the reverse complement.
TTAACAGCATGTGGGAGAATATTGCAAGGAAGGTGAATCACCTATAGTGTGGTTCTAATTTGCATGAAATAATTAAATATTAATTGGGCAAAGGAAAAAGACAAGAATGAAAAATATTTCTGTAGCTTAATGCTCAGGGCACTCACCAGGACTCCAATTAACATTTAAATATATTAAGTATTCCATGAAGCTACAACTGGAATCTTCCCCTTTGTGTAAGTGCTCAGATCAGCAGCCTAAAGAGCAGTGCTCATTCACCCATCTCTCAAAATGAATATTAATTATTCCTTGTAAACTTGAATTGCTAGAACTGAAAGAGCTTCCAGGCAACATAACCTAAATACTTCCTAACAAAATGGCTGAAATACTTTTCTCCCCTGGTGTTAAGTTCACATTTCAAGCAAAAAGGAGCACCCCTCTGCCCAGTGAGTGGAACAGCCACTGGTGAAAAGGGATTGGAGAAGGCCTGCAGGTCAACCCTGTTCCCCTTGGTACTTGACAAAGTGATATAACCTGGCAAATATCAGGCATTATGAACCTCAAGCAGATGCTACAGTCATCTGTATCATCAAAATGGGCACAGCTTAGATCATTGCTGTCCTTGGCATGTCCCATCAAGTGTCCTAGGATAAGGTAAAAAATTTATTCACAGCTGAGTGAAGAGATTTTACTACCCCCATTTACTTACTTCCATCCACCTTTCTAAGGTCAGTACTCTCACATCTGTAATTTTCTGTGCAGTCTAGTTCTGGTTCTGTCACAGTGATCCAGTTTAACAGTAAGACTGAAGACCATACATTTTTAATATGGACCACTGTGACAGAAAAGTGTTTGGAAGTAACAGTTTGTTCCATTGAGAGGGGGTCATTCTCTCCTCAGAGGGTACCACAGCACACAGCAAGAAGCAATCTGCTCTTCCTGAGGGTCAGCAGCCATGTTGACTGCAGCCTGAGGCATCCTTCTTCTCACTATACTTTTATGAATCCCCTCAGGGTTTCTCAGCTGAGACTGGAAGGCATCTGTTAGGTACAGACAAGGCAGCAGTAGCACTGGATTAATATTAAAAAGCAGAAGGCAGTGCCAAACGAGGTACAAAGAGATCCACAAATCCAATGGGCAAGGCGATAGGAGTAGAATCAGAAGTCTGCCTGAGGGCTTTTGAAATCTGGGCGCCTGTAATGCAAACCACAGCAGTACAACAGTAGAAACAAAGAGTACAACCAGCTGACTGTAACCAGGAAACAAGGTAACAAAAGACTGGATCCTGCAACTAAGACTAGAGGCAGGAGAGCACCAATGATCAGGAACACAGCTCAGGAAGTGCACAGCAAGGAGAGTGTCTAGGACTGCAACTGAGAGGAACAGAAATAGGAAACATAACCAGCCATTCGGAGCAAGGGGAAGCAGCAGGGGTGGGACAATTAATGATGAGTCTCGTAAGACAACTATCAGGAGCCCGATGGCTAGGAGCACTTTTGAGTCTCGCCAGTGGCAGCCAGGTGGTTGCCAGCAATTTGACAGCCTTTGTGGGACACGTTATCATCACCACCAGCACTGCTCGCCGCTGAACCGCTCAGACGTGCGAGCCCGGCCTAATGAGCTGCGGATGCAGAGGCAGCTGACACGGGCTTCACGAGGACTGCCGGACAGCTGGCACCGGCAGGCGGAGTTTGCCAACAGTCAACCGCGTGGTCCGACCGCAGCTCGGCCAGCAGGGCGGCTCTGCGGCCGTGGCCGCCTGTGGGGCGGGCCGTGGATCAGCCTAGAGGTAAATACGCACACACGTTCGGCGAACCTCAGTTTATATCCCCGCAATTTTCACCGGCCAGGGCCCAGGCTCGGCCCAGGTCGTGCGGGAGCCCTGGCAATACCTCAAACTCCCGCTGCCGGTAGGCCCAGTCCGCCCGGAACTTGCTGCCAGTCAGCCCGTCGGCGCCTTCCCCGCCGTCCGCCACGCTGCTGAACCACTGCGGGCACAGCACAGACCCGTTAGGGGGGCCGAGGTCGCCTCCGGGCCGCCCCTGCACCCGCTCCCGCCCCCCGCCGCCCCACGCCCGCTCCTCACGCGGGGCTCGCAGTGCTTCACGTCGCAGGGCGGCCCGGTCCCGCCGCCAGTGCCCCGCTCCCGGCTCGGGCCGAAGAGGGACTCCTCGAACTGCCAGCCCAGCAGCGGCTCCATCGCGCCGCTGCGCCCGGGCCGAAGCGGCGGCAGCGCGCCTCCTGCCGGGCCGCCGCTGCGGGAGGTGCACCGAGGGCAGCAGGCGGACGAGGTGCAGCGAGCTAGGGGGGGCGCGGCTCAGAGGGGACGTGGCGGGCAGCGGCCATCTTGGGCGGCCGGGGTGAGGGTGCTGCGGCGCGCTGCCCGCCGGGAGGTGTAGTCCCGAGCACAGGGCCAGGCTCCTTCCGGCGCTGCCCCCTGGGTGCGTGAGGCGAGCGCCCCCGAAGGGCCTCACATCCTCCCCAGCTGCACGGGCGGGAAGAGAGCCGGCCGCGACAGGACCGTCGTCCCGCCAAATCGCCCTCGCCAGGAGGGGAGCGCCGCTGGGCCGAGGCACCGACGGACTGGGACACGGGAGCGTGGGGAGGCCCTATAGCTCGGGGCAGCTTGTGGCCGCTCCTTGCTGGCGTTTGCCCGTCGGTGTTTGGAGGCGGGGGGTGAACGGGGCGGCCCGGCGGTAGGGCTGCCTCATCTCTCCGCCTGCAGAAATGAGAGGAGCTCGGACACCAGTCACTGTAATGCATATGTCAATATCTTCTAACAAATAGTCGAACTAAAAGTGTCCCCTGCTTTGATAAATTAATTGCATAATCGTAGAGTTGTTCTGTCCGTGTCTTGGCCCGGTGCTCATGTGGGGGTGGGGGTGTGTTTCACTAAGTGTGTGTTTTCCAGTTGATTTCAGTTCTGCCCCAAAGCAGGAGAAACTTTTGAAATCTCAAGGCTTTTTGGGACAGGATTTTCCAAAGCCCCCTGCACTGCTCTGGGAAAAGGGGACACAACGAAGTGAAGACTGATCCTATAACGTCATCAGGACATGAAGATTCTCAGGCACATGGTTAACAGCATGTAGGTGAAGTTGCAGCTACCCCAGCTGTCTGCCCTGCCTCATGGTACCACCATGTGTTTTAGCTGCATTTAGCACGCTATGGGTGCAGACCCTTTCCTTTGCATCTTGCCAGTCGACCAACGATCCAGGAAGATTATTTTGTCCCATGTACTCATCATACAGGTTTGGAGAAGGTGAGGCGAAAAGTCATCCTTGTACATCCTGAACCTGCAAAAAGACTAATGAACCTCTCTGTACCAGAACAGCTTTTAAAGCCAAAGCACTGCTTATACCGCTAATTGCTAAATTTCCTTCTAATAGACATGTAAAATATGGGTTGTGACTTTGTTGGGTTTTTTTGTTCTAAGTTGGTACATGATCAAAATATTCTCTACTAGCATAGCTATGACTGGATGTGGCATCAGCTGGGTGAGTAGATACTCAACTTTGGTAGGTAGATTTATCAGAAAAAAACGAGGATTGAGGTTTCTTTTAAACTTGCTGTTTGGCAAACAAGCCCCCTTGAACCAAGGAAACTGCTTAGCAAGTAAGGCTGGAGAGAATCAGAGGTTTGCTTAACAGGCTTCCTTCTGTCTTTCTGTTACAAGTGTAAAGGTAGGCCAGCACAGCTGGAGCTGCTTGTGTGTGTGTGCCCAACATCTGGCTTCCTCTTGCCCAGAGCCCAGCATGATGAGCTGCTACACACAGGCAGAGCTCACAGCAGCCTGCCTGGAGGTTGGCATTGGTGTCTTCACAGCTACGGTGTCTGTGCTTCCCCCCACATACACTGGACACTGCAACACTGCCTGTCATGCTGCAACACCCCAGTCTAATGGGCAAAGCCTCAAAATCCAGCAAGATGGAAAAAGAAGAAAAAAAAACCCAAAAAAGAAACATGAGTAATCAAAGTGAAATGTGGCCCCAGCTCAAAGTAAAATACAAAGAGCAAGGCACTCCCAGGGGCAAATCCCAGAGCAGTGGGTTGGCTGCCAGCTTGGATTGCAGAGTCCTCCAGGGCTGAGGTTTCAGCCATTGCTGCTTCTGAGATCCCAGCGTGGCCTGCCCAGCCTCTGTGTTGCAATGCAGAGATGCCTTTGTCCAGTCCATCAGCGACAGGGGGCAGCGATGCCCAAGCACCACGCAGGGGGGTTGCCAGCTGACTGCATGGTGGTTTCACTCCTAAGTCACGGGAGTAATATTGCCTCTCTTCTTCCGTCCTCCCTTGCCTGGCTCTCCCCCCGCCTCCCCTCAGACATTTTAAAAGGCTCCTCATATATCAGTTACAGAAATTAAAAAATGCAACTTTAGGAAATTCCTGTGCCTTGTCAGCACGGGAGATTTGCTCAGTTTCTCCCCTAAGATTCAAGTCATCAGTGTAGCTGCCAGAATACAAATTCCCACTGTATTTAAGTGAAGCTGTTTGCCCGAGTTTGCGTGGCATGATATGCTGTGGTTAGCCTTGGCTTCACGCAGGAGAAAACGTCGTCTCTGGAAAAGGCAGCTTTGAGGAGGCCCAAAGATACACGAGACCTACAAGAGCCAATGCTGCTGCAGCTACTCTGTGTAGGCAGCTACGGGGAAAAAAAGAAGCTGTAGGTGAATCTCCTCCTTAAAGTAGCCAAGGTTTTACTCCACTGCCAGACTAAGCCACCGTCTCGGCACATAAACATCAGATCAATAAAATAAATGGGCTTCAGTAACTTGTGGTTGCTGAGCAAGTTCCTGCACATCAGCAAAACTATTGTAGCTTTTCACACGAGCACGCCTCGTTAAGCTGGTGGGGAGGTGCTGTGACCCAGCTTCAATCCTAGTGAACAGGGGACAGGCTGACATGCCCCATCTCGCAGTAAGGGTGAGCTCAGAAAGGCAGGGTGATGAAGACAACTAAAGTGATGAACTGGAATTTGTGATGCTGCCCTACTGCCTGAGCCTTTTGGCCAGGAGAAAATACAGTGTGGGAGAAGGAGCTGGTCTAGATCCCAACAGCCCTTCTTTTCCCTGCTTCCCAGTCTACTCTGAGGCAAAATTGATTCAGAACTCCCCCAGTGCTTCCTTAATTTCTGATGTTACTACTTGTATTGCAAGAGCCTCCATGGGCCCTTGCCACAGCCCAGCCACACCACAAAGGTTTCAGAGACCATCAAGCACACAGAGTAGAAACAAGAGACCTTGGTCATCAACTAAGGCCCTATTTCGGCAGGCACTACCCACACACATTGGCCAAGGAATAACGCAGCTCTCACATGGTTTATAGCTGTATTAAAATTCAATGGAAAGGAGTTGCCCTGAAGAAATTGCATGCGAGCCTAGTTCACTCCTCAAAGCAAGGGAGGTGCCTGCAGTGAAGAGGGCTGCAAGGCCCACAGGCCACATTCCTCAAAGGATGGGTGGCTTCTGAAGCAGTGAATGGATTCTTCCTCATTGTGGAATGTTCATACCTTAAGGGAAGATGAGTTTTCTTTTTTGACAATCATAACACAAGCTCTTTCCTAAACACACTGGTGAAAAGAGAAGCAGCTCTTTATTTGCTGACACTCTTGCCATGTCCTTGTCTCTTGCCTTTTATTTAGATTACAAGTTCTTTACAGCAGAGACTATCTTTCATCCTCTTTGCTTGCTGTCACACATAAGGGGATATTGTCCATGACTAACACAGGAGGGTAATACAAATAACAACATTTCATGGCTGGGGGCATACAGAGGTTATCACTACTACAAACTGCAGACAAAACTGCAGTTTAAAATAAATCTTACTTGAGATGCAGCTGCAGAGCTCAAGAGCAATCCTCCTTGAACAGTAAGTGGTCACACTGACCCACCTGAGCCAAAGCTCCCAGAAGCTACTGACCCAAAAGAAAAAGAATTTTCTTGAACTCTGTACATCTTTAAAGAAGTGCTGGTAAAGTCGGGATGAACCTCTATCCATCACAACCTAGCTGAGAAACTCGTTTCGCCAAATAGGCCCAAGAGGAAGCTGTATTTGATAACTCCAGATCTGTCCTTGAAGAAGGTAAAACCAGGACTGACCAAAGGCAAATGCAGGAACTAATATGACCCCTTACTCTTAAAGGGGCAAAGAGCTCTGGCACCCTATGCACCACAGAGGGAGAGCACACTGAGCCAGGGTAGCGTGGACATGAGAATGCAGAGGCCAGCAGCCAAGCAGCACGAGGGCATCTGGCAAGAAACCAGGCAGGAGGAGGTGACTGGGGAGGTAGAGACAGCAGCAGTGCTCCAACCAGCAGAGGCCAGTGGGCAGGGAATCTCATTTTGCTTTCTCATCTGTCCAGAAGAGTTAAAACCATGGGATCTGGTTTCTATGTAAATTATCAAGCCACCCCACAGTTCTAGTAAGACATAACAAAAATGAGCGGCAAAGTGAGGTGTCGTGCATCATGGAAATCTAAGATTAAGGACTGTTTGTTGTTAACAGAAGCCAAAAGCTTTTTAGGGGGCCTCAGGATAGACAGAGAGGACACATCCCCCGAAAAATGGTTCATTTTCCTGCTCTACCTTAAAACAGTGCAACCTTTCAGAGCCCTGGAAAGCCATATTAACTAGGCCATAATCTTGCCCCCTCAGGCCTCATGAAACCCAATAAAGTTGTTATTGTCAAAAGGGTTCACTATGCACAACCCTGTTCAGCTATTAACGGGTTTTGCAACTATTTTCTGTCTAGTAAGATAAATGATGAACAGAATGAGTATGCCCTTGGGTTTGACCACAATGGTGCTGAAAAGAGGAAAAAATGCCTTCTTCAAGACAGAAAGAAGGTGGCAATCAGGTGCCAGGCAGAATCCTAAAGCAGAATCCTCATCTTCCCAGGCAAACCTGCACATTCCCAGTACTGGTTGTGAACCTCATGTCTGCACTGTTTAACTCAGCTTCACAGTACAATCACACAGGCTCTACCTTAATGCTCCATGGATACAAACTGGATGCAGAAGTCATGGCAAAGGGTGGTACCTCTGATCTACTGCTTTAGCTGGGAAGAAAGCCAACAGATTCATTGTTGGGTGCCATGAAGTTTGTACACCTCCTTCTATGTCCTTTTTTATCAGTTTTTCTGAAAACTCATTAACTTCCCCTGGCCACAGTTACACATGTTGCTTAATTGCTACTTGTGATGAAACCAGTCCACAGAGACCACAGCAGATTCATTCTCTCTCTAGGTTAAAACTTTACAACTGTGGTTTTCAGAACTGGGCAGAACTAAGGAACATGGTGGCAACTGTAAGCCATGTAAGCAGCTGTAAACCTCTATTTTAATAGCATCTCTTCAACTGAGCTGACTTCCTACAGTATTCTGCTTTGCTGGAGCAAAGAGAAACTAATCTGGAAAACAGTATTTGGGACTGCCCTTGAGTGACCCTCACAACTCTATGAGCTTTTCAAGTCCTGCTCTTTTTCCATATGGAGGCTGGCAGGGGAGGCTGCCTCCTCAAGGGAAATAACCAAACTGTTGATTCTCCAGTGCCTTGTTTCTCATGCAGCTGTTGCATTGCTGGAAAGGACCAGTGGAAAATTATTTTTGATGGCTTTATATTTGCTTTGTACAACTATCAGTGCCTGCAGAAAGCTGAGGCGGAACAGAGGGAAAGTGCTGCTCAATGAACAAATGCAAACAAAATGCTGAAATCAAGAATGGACTTTGCCCACAATTGCTCCCTTCCCCAAATCATTGCAAGTGAAATTAATTTAGAGCAAAGAACACCATAAACCTTATGGTAGCAATGCAGTTTTTAACTTTGCGGTGTCACTAGGGAAAATTTGAGTCCCTTCCATCAGTGGGCTTCTGTCAGCCTCTTATTCTGCACTTTGTGGGTGCCAGGTGCGATGCGTGCACAAAAATCCTTGCAGCTGGACTTATTTGGAGGCTCTGGCCAGCTGCTGGAAAGGAAATGCAGAGCTGAGAGCAGTTACAATTGCAGTATTATTTGTGCCATCTCCTTTAGTTCAGAACACGTCATTATTAGAGGGTATTTTGTGGGCCCTCTTCCACATTAGTCCCTAAAGACAGGCTTCACTGCAAATGTTTTTTCCTATTTGGCTTTCATTTAGGAAAACTGAAAATCACTAGGAGGGGAGTCACTGCCAACACTGACCTTTATTTTCACCCAAAGCCACAAATCAGCTAGGTGCGACACACACTTTTGACTCCCTTTTTCCGCCTTTTCTTTCTTCTACCAAATAAGTATTTTAAGGTAATGAACATCAGCTCAGCACTGAGCCTGTGAAGAAACACACATGGGAGAGGAATAAGCTCAACATTATAGCACTAGAAACATACATTCAAAGGTTTCATTTTTACAGTGTTTGAAGTGCAACAAGTCATTTAACCAAAAATGTTAGAATCCACCATCCGACAGACTGGAGACCACCACCAGCAGCATTTCAAAGCAAAACCAAGCCCAGAGGGAGCAATTTAACATTGTTCTCCATGGGACTCATGGTGTAAGAATAAAAATAAGGTAGTGCAGTTGCTTGGTATTTAAAATTCTTAAAAATAATAGTTTGACAGTATTGTTATGAAAACAAATCAAAGATGGAAGGGGCTGGGAAGAGGCTGAGAGACGGGAAACAACCCACAAGGCCAGCTGGATTCTTGTGAAAATACAGACTGAACTGCATCATTTTGGAATTGCTGATAACACTGTAAACAAAAAATAGGTAACTGTTTTAAAAAAGGTGACTGTGTAATCCAGGGCTTTACATAGCTCCCTCATTAGCTGATGGATTCTTGAATAAGCATTCTTCCCTCCCCCCATTTTTTTTTTTTCACCAAACCAACATTAACTCTTTGGCCAAACACCCAAGCTGTACTGACTAGTAGGGATCATCTCCAGGCCTGTGCTTAGGTCACTACATCAGCTGGGGATGTAATTTTTCATGACTGCCACAAGCTATGGCAGAGGAATTATTCTAGTGCCTTAAAAATCTTTTTATGGGGTGGGGATAGGTCTGTAGGCATGATGCTGGGTAGACCAGGTCTCCAGCCCCTGTGGCTGCAGTGGAACAGGTGAAGTAGAGGGCTGTGAGGAGTGACCCCAGTGCCAGTCAGCAGCGCTGCCTGGGGCGGGGAGCTCCTGGGAGCCATGGCAAGGCTGGCACTGCCGGCTCGCCACGGGGGCGTGGGGATCAACAGCAGCGCTCGCCACAAAGCACGGTGTTCAACTGACACTGACTTCAGTGGGGAGGTGGTTCCCACTTGCCCCTACTCCTCCCACCCCAAGTATTCTAAATGTGCTAATAAAGAGCATCTGCCTTAATGAGAAAAGTCACGTGGCTGTCCCTGGCCTGCTGACACAGCAGAACAGCTCAGCAACAAGCAGCTGCACCGACTGGCGTGTGAGGCTGACCTCACGCTGGCTGTTCAGCCAAGCCCCTTCTCCAAATTCAATGCATCGGTAAAATTCAGTTTTATGTAAGAGGAAAAAAGACATTTAAGAAGACCTGGTTTGTGATATTTTCATACAGACAAGGTTCCTGGCTTCCCCATCACCTCTTAAAACCACACACACTCAGTAAGGAGACATTTATTCCATTATTTCTGTTTGCAAATTTTTGGTACAAAGTTTATTTTCAGAAGTTCCCACATGATCCTTTCTTCTACCAGAGTCTTTTAGGATTTTTCTATCTCTGATTTATTTTCTTTATCTGTTGAAGCAAAAGCAGTAATTGCTACAGAAAGCAATAATGGCAATATTACAAATATTTTACAGCAGCATCCATTTGTCTCTTTGCCTCAAAAAAATATCAAAAATAAATCCAAAGACAAGATCCTTACTGCCACAAAGGCTTAGGTTGGCAATATCCAAAAGTATGCTGCGTTCCCATATATGAGTTGTACAAGTCCAGCACAACTTTCCAAGTTTGTGCAGAGCCTGATAAATAAGAGACAGAAATATCAGTTACGTTATACTGTTTCTAAGAACTTTTACTCTGTAAAATGTTTGGTCACTCAAAGCTATAAGCTTAATCACATATCAAAGAACACAGGCAATAAAGCCCATCTTACTAGAACATATAGAATTAGGCCGAACAAAATATAAGAGGACAAAATATAGTGGTCACTGAAGCCTCTTCAAAAAAGGTCTAAACCAGAATGTTTCCATCATGTATCAGAATAAAAATGTACTGTATTAAAATTTGATTTTTTTTATTACAAGCTGTCTTTTAATCAGTCTTCTATTTACAGTGCAGAACTTCTGCCAACTGCAGTAGTTTAACTTTGGCACAACACTAAGTTCCAATCCTTTTGAGTATTCAAGTCCTGTGTGTGTCCAAAAATTTTCTTGGTTTCACGAAAGATTAGGCCCATTCACAGTTAACCAGTTATCTTGAACTTTTTCAAGAACTGCTTCCCCTTCACCACATTGGGCAGCTACAAAGGAAACACACTGTAAGCTATTGCATCATCCAAAAGAAACTCTTCATTCTAAACAGTGACAGTATTGTTGCTTCCTTTAACATCACAAACACCAGACAGATCACGCAGACGGCTACATACTGGACATCTTCTAAAAACCTTGCTGGTCGTCAGTGAATCGTCTTCCTCATACTTCAAATACATAACAATGCATTAACTTAATTTCATTTCACATGTCAAATAGGACATTTAAATATATTGCAATATATTATAGAAAATTGCAAAGCGCCATCATTTCTGTAAACGAGATCGACACTTGTTAACTCTCCTGTGCACATGAAGAGCAGTACCTAGTGCCACATTTTCTATACAATATAAAGCCTTCCCAGGTAGGGCAACTCATTTTAGTGCATTTCTGTACAGACTGTAAGCATACATGCAGAGAGCCAACTATGCAAAATTGGAAACACTTTTGTAAGCTGGAACTGGAGGCAGGGGGAACATTTTGAAATCATAATGGAGCTCTTGTGGTTGATGGTTTCGCATCACAGATGAAGACTTGAATCTTCTGTCATTCTAGCATGTTCTTTAGGGAAGGTTGCATGATAGGTATCCAGTACTGATTAAGCATAAGGAAATACTTTCATCAACTAGGACACAAATCTTGTGTGTCTTAAAAGTTATCCACAGTCCAATGTCCATATAGAGACCTCACCTCTAAAATACTTGAGAAACCCCAAATCATTTTTATGCCACAGTATTACAACCAAGGATCAGTTACTTTATCAACCACTGTAGTGCTACCTACTCTAGAATAAAATAAAGCAAAAAAAAAGGCAAAAAAAACCCAATCCCAAAATAAACCGCAACCAACCAAAAATGGGTCTCACACTTCCCAGGAAGAGTCAAGTGGGAAGCAGAGAGAAGTACCATTACCAACTGCCACACAAAGAGCAGTGCTGCAAGCCAGCAAGCACGAGCCCAGGCAAAGATTCATCTCATCTAATTTCAGATGTCCATAGTGTCAGCACCTGCTTGTAGTGTCAGCATCTACTTGTAAGCCACGTGCAACAATCCATGGAGTTTAGGGTGTAGTTCTTCCATGTGGGATGAGCAGGCATATGTTTGTTAGGTGTACTGACTAGAGCTTCCTGATAAAGTACAGACATCAACAAGGCATCCCACCTTAATTCATGAGAAGTGCTATGGGATCCTCAGGTCACATTTAACAATGCTGTGACAGCTGGTTTTGTAATGACTATCCACTGCAAAAGTGTCAATGCTCTTCACCACAGAAGTGGAAAAACTCCCAAAAGCTCCAACTGTTAAACTTGAAAATACTGACTGTAACCTGCCTGTGCTTCAAAAGCTTCCTTTTAGACAGTGGCAAAATGATGAAGAAATTTGAGCTATTGAGTGTGTTTAAGTAGCTACTGAGGGGATTTTTAAACTTTCTGTTACTACTTTCTTTTAAAAATCTTTTCCTACAGAATTTCAATACATGACCCAACCTCAAGTAACTCAATCCATTAAGTCATGCTACTTGTTAAATGCACTTATCCTAGGATATCACCAGCTTGATGCAGGATACAGGTGTAACCCAGCACCGTTCAGTGTAGGGAACCAAGCCCTCTACTAGCCCTTCCTAGCTCTACATGATCATCCCAGGCATTATGAACAACTCTCAACAGTTTTGGTGCTCTCTGATCATTGATACTATCCTTTCATTACTACTGAATGTAGGCAAAATTATTTTCCAAGAAACAATAAATTAAAACAAAGAAAGTAGCTCTATTTCATTGCACTCTACTTCTGTGCATTCAGATTAGGGTAGGGATATTTAATATTACAGAAGCTTAAAGATTATCTTCTCTCCTTGGGAGATATGAATATAGAGAGATATGGGACTCAGATGGAGGATGCAAATAGATATTGTCATATTTACATAAGCAAATACTAATATCTAGCCTGAATACACAGTACTCTGTTAAGTGCAAAAGGGAAAATGCTCCCCACCTTAAACTACAGCTTGGTTACTCAGCAGCCAGAGACTAGTTGTCAGAGTTACTGCTGTGTTCTCACTTCAGAGGAAAACAGAGGAGGAAGAGAGCGTCTGCATCTTTGGGCGTTCTGGCCTACAGGGACTGCATCAGGCCATGAATCACTTTGTATGGGCTCCAGAAATGTCTTCTCTGCTCTGCAGAAGAGAAGGGAGTGCACTTGCCTGTCTCAGAGTTCCTTGGCAAGAAAGAATAAAATAGGCTTTTGCCCAAAGTCAGCAAATCGTGCATTAGAAAAAATTATTTCATGTCATGTGCAGACATTGCAAGAGTTTCCTTGCCAATAATCAGTTACAGTCAGACACCATATTGCATATAATGTGATGAAAAAAGGTTTTAAGATTACATTGGACAAGGCTCAGAAAGGGAATGGCCTCATTTACTATGTATTAAAGATAATCTACTAGATTCTAATCATGAGGTACTAGATACCTTGCCTCAACTTTGCTTTCAAAACAAAACAGTTTTCTATATGCTAAAAATGAGTGATTGCAATACTTCATTTGTTCTGTCAGAAGAGCTGGAGTAAAATTGGTTTTGCTTATCAACTTTTAAGTAAGTGAATTCTGCAGAGCAAGCAAAAGTCAAGAGCCTTCAAGCTTTTTCATTTTCCCTTTTTTCCACTTGTTACAAGCCAGCACTCCATTAGTTCATTCAAACCTCCAGGGAGAAAGGGTCTGACTTTCTTTTAACAACACACACTAACCTTGGGGTCATTGAGAGGTTGATACTGGGAGGACAGCACTGTTTAAGATAGAACCACGTTCTTTCATTGTACTCAGAAGCAAGAGCTAAACATGCCATGAAGCAGCACAATACAGTGGCAGTGGATGCCTCACCCAGTAGTGACTCTGCTTGCTTTTAGTCTTTCTCCTTCTCTAACCTAGCACAGGATTATCTTTATTCTCTCTTGAGCTGAAGACCAGAGACAGCAGTAACTAGCATCACCAATCAGGTACCCCTGGTGGAAGCAGCAGATGAAGAAAGCTCTACGTTGGCTCTAAAGGAACTGGTACACACAGCTGAATTCTGAAAAGTGCTCTCTTAATGAAGATTGAGAACAAACCAACTACTTAGGGGTAAGATGTTCATTAAAGACGACAGGACGAGGGGCAATGGCTTCAAGTTGCGCCAAGGGAAATTTAGGTTAGATATCAGGAGGAATTTCTTTACAGAGAGGGTGGTTAGGCATTGGAATGGGCTGCCCAGGGAGGTGGTGGAGTCCCCATCCCTGGAGGTGTTTAAGAGTCACATAGATGTGGTGTTGGGGGACATGGTTTAGGGACTGGCAGTGTAGGGTTAATGGCTGGACTCAATGATCTTGAAGGTCTCTTCCAGCCAGATCATTCTATGATTCTATGAAGATCTGAGCAAGATCAAAGACTTGCTTCATCTCACCATGAATGGCAGTTTCTGAAGCCTGGTTGGCAACTAGCTTAAACCTAAAGAGATGAAGCTCAACAGAAATACAGAAAACTACCACAGGCTCATCTACACAGTTCTTCACTGAGCAGGGAAAGCAACAAAGCTCCGCATGGACCCTCACCGTAAGGCAGACACACTTCTCTCCCACTGTCAACAGAGGTCAGTCCAAGTGGCTTCCAAACTTCTCTGCAGGTGTGTGTGAACTACAAGAGGGAGCCAAGCTGCAGGGATGCACTGCTGAGCAGCACAGATCAGCAGGATTTAAGACAAATGATGTGCTTAAATTCCAGAAGTTTCCTGTATATAACTGGCAGAATGAGAAGGTGCCATAACCTCTCCACCCACCGGGCAAGTTCTGTTTCTCTCAGGTGACTATACAGTGTGCCTTGGGCACCTGTCCGGACCACAGCAGCCTCAGGTTGGCTGAGATCAACCTGGGCTAAACCACTATTACCAGCAGCTTTGAGTTCCCACCAGCCAGCCACAAGCACAATTCACAGATAGACCAGCAGGCTAACAGTTCCTTCCAATGCTTATCCTGTCAGTCCTGCTGCAGAAGGCCTCCGGAAGGAGTTTCCCTCTCTCCCAGTATGCAGTGCAAATATACACATGCCGTACACATGAATAAACTGGCAATTAATGGACTGAGTTTTTTGAAACAGAAATAACAGACAGATTATGAGCAATGATGAATGCATACAACTGCTCTCTTCAGGCTGAACTCACCCGGATTTTTCTCACCCTTGGCACAACTGAAAGGCTTACAATGTGCATGTAGCCCAAAGGAAATGTGGGTACTCTGCATCTCTCATTGGCCAAGCACAGCACATGCTTTAATTTACATTTCATATTCTGCAGAGATGCTACTCCTCAATGGGCTGTAAATACTATTATGAACACTGGAACACATGGAACTGTAATATTTACACCAACTGAAAATTCTGGCCCAGTATACATCAGCCACCATCTCTGACCATTTCACTGAAAGATGTCCAATCCAACTATATTTAGTCTGATAAACACAGTATTTCCTCTTCCTCTGTTTTTTAGACCAGATGTGCTAAGGCCTACCATTGTAGCTGACTGTTATTTAACAGAACACTGCCAAAATGGAAAATTTCCCAGTTTAATCATATAAAATTAACTTGGATATTTTTTTTTCCCATTTTTCAAAGAAGTTCGGATTTAATGCTAACCTGAATGCAGTCTCTGCTTTTTTTTTTTTTTTTTTTTTTTTTAAAGAAAATTACTTCTGGGTCAACTTTAAAGAGTAAGGCGACTCCAGATTTTGCTTGCTAGAAATATATTCCCAAGGATTTTAAAGATTTGCTTCAATATTTCTGGAAAGTTAAAAATAGCATCTCTTTCCCTACTAGCTTTGTCCTTTCCCACTCAGCAAGCACTGATTTTTGACCCTGTATTCCCAGAAGAGCTTGAAGCTAACACGAGTCTTTCTTCAATCAGCTGGCATCTTCAACAGCCTCATCCATACCATTAACAGTCAAACAAGAGGATCTCCCAAGCACATGTAGCAGTTAATGCTGAAAAGGTCAGATCCTGATCTCTCTCACACCACCTCACATGCAGAGGCATAAGCATTCCAATGGAATATGCTGACAACACAGTTTTGCTTGTCACCCACCCCAAAGTGAACCTGAGGAGTTCTTGTCTAGTCCTCTCCAGCACTGGTGGCCACTCTGCATCACATCGATTTGAGTCTTGGGAGCCAGGACATAGTTTCATCATCAAATTCATGTCACACACCAGAAGCCACTGCCTTTTTCTTTCCAGCAATCGCAGCAGTCATGAGAGCTCACCCTGTAAACGGCTTTCACACAGAATATCCTCCTGCAACTTTGAATCTGGGAGCAGAAGGACAGCTGCAAGTGTCCAGAAAGGAAGGCAAGTTAACAATATATATATATTTTTTGTCAGACATTATTCCCTTTATTGCTTTGACCTGGGTTTCACTCACAACCAGGTAAGAAAAATGCATCTAACGTGGACTCCTATGTTTCACAAAATCATTACTAAAAGGACTTTCTTGGTCTTTTGACAGTTATCACAGTGAGGAAGAAAGAGTAATTGTAGACTAGGTTTTTGGAAATGTGGAAACACTAGGATCTTTCTTTCATTGGTCATCAGATGCAGAAGCCTACAGAGAAGATGCTGACAAATGTGCAAAAGGAGATCTCTTGTATCCTGTCCATTAGTGCCAATGTAAAAGCAGACAATGCTGGCAACAGCAGCACAAATTCATCATCATTTTTTGATGTCTAAATATAAAGTAATTTATCCCTAAAAAATGCAGACTGACAGTAGCTAAAACATAAACTACTCTCCCTCAGAGCACCAGTTCTTTAGGATGCCAGACATCTGCCTAAACTAACTTCCATCAATTTGGCCCATTGTTTTTAAGTTTCTAATTCAAACTCAGTCTGAATTCAATGTCTGGAGATTAAATGGCTTTTTTTTTTTTTTTTTCCCTTGCTGTTTTAAAGACACCGATTCAAGATGTAGATGTTTTCTATCTGATTAAACTACTTCTGGAGCTCAATTCAGGTTCATCAAACAATGACCTCTAAAGTCTGTTCATTCACCCAGCAGCCCTAAGAACAACCAGCACATTGGTGACCTCAATTCATCAGGATAAATTTAGGCTGAACTTGCAGACAAGTCATTCAACTGGGCTATCACTGAACATCTAAACACTAGTGTGTTTATAATAAAAAAAAATCTATCATCAAAAGCATCTGTTTTTGAGAACTAAACATCATGTCATTGCCACAATTTACTTGAAAATCTTTCTTACTAGTACCCAAAGAGGCTTTTCATCTCTGTAACTGTGTATTCTTACAATTCCCTAAGCAACTCTGAACAACTTTTAGGCAGTTTCCACCTCATGTTTACCTTGAAATTCAGTGTAACATTTCAATACTTTTTTTT
>VYZU01083033.1:0-30504 GCA_013401355.1 Ceyx cyanopectus | reverse complement strand
TTTTTTTTTTTTTTTAGCTAGAAGCATAGATACTTGTCCTAACATTTCCAACAAAGGAAAGAATGCACAAGCTGAAAACGAGTATTACTACCAACTGCATCAAGTCTGTCAGGCATTTAAATTAAACTGATGTAGGATACATGGATTAAATGTTAAAGAAAAGCATCTTCTAGCATTAGACTCATTCAGTTAGTTCATAATTATCAACAAGGAACATTTCAGCATAAGTTCTGTAAACCCAAAACACTCTAAAGATATGCAAAAGGTGCCAATATCATCTCATGTTCTTACACCGAACAATCCTCACCCCTAGGTTCATTGATTCCTTTGTCACACTTTTCCCCTTCTGTTTTCAAATCTTTCCTTAAGACACAAACCCAGGCCTTGAAACCATTCAGGTGAAGCGATATTTGCAAAAAGACATC
Organism: Ceyx cyanopectus; assembly: GCA_013401355.1. Classification (NCBI taxonomy): domain Eukaryota; kingdom Metazoa; phylum Chordata; class Aves; order Coraciiformes; family Alcedinidae; genus Ceyx; species Ceyx cyanopectus. The sequence goes on along the minus strand of VYZU01083033.1, from coordinate 30,079 downwards.
TTAGGTTTTTCCTACTTCATGCGCAGGCAATGTTCTCCTGCATCAACAAAAAAACTATGTCTGTGGTTTTTTTGGAATTAAACAACATAAGGCAATTAAATATTGAGAAGCAGTCACATGAATGATGAACATAAACCTTCTCATCGGTACTGCGGAAGAGAAAGAGCTGACTGGATCCAATGTATAACCCCATGTCCTAGGCTAGGCCTGAGGATGTCCATCTCTCACAGCAAGGAAGCAAACAGTTGTTGCCTGCACAGGTAGCATCTTGCCCATGTTCTTTTAGGTGGAAAGAAGATGCGAAGCAGGTGCTTGCTAAAATGAAGGCCATGAAAAAAATCATTTGGCTCTTCACCATAACATCAAACCTACTTAATAGGTTTTTAGCCCCCAAATCCCAAATTGCACATCAATCTGATTTTGAAAGTTTACGCTTAACATGTCGGGGGGGTTCCCAGGTATCACTATCATCTGTTTCTTCCTCATCTTCCTGATCTTCCAGAATTTCATCTTCCTCCTCATTCTCATCAAACAGCTCTATACCAAGATCTAATCTTCTTTGTCTTTCTGCAAACCACTCTCTGACCTGCTCATATCCCATGTGAGATTTGGCTACGAGTTCATCAAGGTCTTGCTCATTAAGGAATTTGTGCTTCACATAGTAGTCCTTCAGGATTGCTGTTCCAGTCTTAAATTTTATGACAGACATACCTCTGTCCCAGCAATTTAACCTCTTGTTTCCCCGAGGCCTCCCTCGAGGCCTCCCTCTCCCCCTCCCTTTTGGTCTTCCTCTCCCTCTCTTTCTTGCAAAGCCTTGGCCATTCAGGCTATTTGCACTGGCACTCTGGTAATAATAATACCACTTCAATCCACCGTTTTTCCAGGCGTAGCGAGTATCTCCAAACCAACTCACTATTTCTGATCTTGGGAGCCCAGTTTCTTCTGCCAGCTTGTTGTATTCTTGTGGAGATGGCCACTGAGTACGAACAAAGGAACTTTTAAGCATGTGCAACTGCTCTGGTGATTTTTTGCCTATTTTGCTTGAAGTGGAGCACCCCGATTTTGCTCCTGCTGCTCCATCTCCCACAGATGTTTCTCCAGACTCTTCTTTTGAGCTGCCAGCATTGCTCTCATTCAAGTCAGCTCCTTCTTCCTTCAAGACATTTGATTTCCTTCTTTCTGTAAACCAGGCATCAATCTCTCTCCTGGTCAGTTTGGTCTGGGCTCTTAACCTATTCATCTCCTCATCAGTAAGGACAGGGTTATTAAGAAAACTTGCTTGGAGGACTTGCAGCTGTTCAGCAGTCTTCTCTTTGAGTTTCTGTGGTGCAAAATCAGGAAAAGCACTCCATGACGACTTGCTCTGTGGAGTAACTCCCGTTGGGGACTCATTCATTTCATCACTTGAGTCAATAACAATGGTGGCACATGAATCACTGTTGAGATGAATCCCATGATTATTTTTTGAGTTTCTCTGATTGTAGCGGGTATCACTGAACCACTTTTTGATCTCTCCTTTAGTCAGGCCTGTTATTTTCATAAGCCTAACAATTTCTGAATCTTGAGGAAACTGATTTTTAAGGTAGCTGACTTTCAATTCCGCCAACTGTTCTTTAGTTTTTTTTGCTCGGATACCAAAGGAGTCAGGATTCATCAACACAGATTCATTTTTGATAGGCTGAGGGGCTGGAACGGCAGCTACTTGTTTGGTTTCTGCAACAGGCTGAGCAGTGTGAATCTGACTCTTCTGTAACTGTGTTTGGTTTGGGACTCCAGCTACAGTCAAAGCTATTGGGGCTGTTACGGGTAATGTGTTTGCACCTGCAACTTGAGTGAGAACAAGTCCTGGCTGACCGACTATTTGGCATGTCTGTAAAATTGAAGGTAAACCATTGCTAGCAGCAGAAATGTGGGCTGGAATAACAGTAATTGTCTGTGGCACAGTATGCACTGTGCCATTAAATTGTTTCCTCCTCGCTTCCTCCACTTCCTCTGGCGTCCAGCTCACACCGTGCTTCAGACGCTGCGCAGAAAACCATATTTTAATCTGCTCCTCTGTGTACTTGGCTTGAGTGGAAAGAACAGTGATTTCTGACATGGTTGGATATGGGAATTTGTTGTAGGTGTTAAGCAAAAGAGGATTGTTGTCCAAGGCAGTATTATAGGCTGGAATGCTATTTACAGGTATTAGGACTTTAGGGATCAGGTTGGAGTTCTGTGGAGCTGTAACAGCTGTTATAACCTGTGCCACACCAGGCTGAAGCACAGGTGCTGGGGTCACCACTGCACTAGCCACCTCTGCTGTACTGCACATTACTGAATGGCTTGCTTTTGACTCAGAAACTGCTGCTGGGGGGGTTTCTACTGCTTCTTCAGAGTTTGGCTCATTTTCAGTTCTCTTTTCTTCACCAGGAATGTCATCAGCTACACTGTGGAAAACAGCGATACGTTTAGTCTCGGTTTTGTTTTTCATCATTTTCATAATAGGAGTTTTGCTAATTGAGATCCCTGACGAGGGGGCCTCGGCAGACTCGGCCTGTTCAGCGTTTTCTTCTTTAACAAAACTCCCATCAAAAGTGAGATCATTTACTGTTTGTTCAAAGATTGTCTGATTATTACGTTTCACCATGGTCAATTTAAAATTCTCCTCTCCAGGGTGGTACTTCAAATTATGTTCTGAGAGAGCATCGTATCTTTTGGTAAGAAAATTGCATTCTACACAAACATAGGATGAATTTAATACTACATTGGGATGCTCTGAATCCACATGAAAAGTAAACATATTGAGATCTGGAGTTTGAAAAGTACAGTATTTACACTCATAACCACCTTCTACTTTATTTGTGTTTTTCTGATTGTCTGAATCCACATAGTCATGAACATCCTCATCACTTGTTATGCTCTCTGCTGTAGGGTTATCTGCTGGCGTGAGTACAGGTGGCCCTTCCTCCAAGTCTGATACCATTTCTAGATCCGGATCCTGCTCATTGGCTAAGACCATGCAGGGTGTGGTTGATTTTCGTTTACTTGCCATGCCTGTTACGTGAAAATGATATTGACTGGTCAGATACAGACTTAGCTTCAAACTCTTCTTGATTAATAATAATGGCTTTCGGTACTTCAAGTCAGTTCTTGTAAAGTCTCAACATTTATCCCATTAGCAGCTTTTCTTTTGTAGTGCAATCAGATAAAAAATAGATAGTTGAGGATGAAATGTTGAGACACACTGTTTTAAAGTCCACATCCACCACCTGTAGCAAAGAAGAGACAGTGGAATTAGTTCAATTTAAAGAGTAACTTCTATTCTGCTACATATTTTGGCTTAAGGTAATTCAGTCCTTTGGTGTTCAATCTGCTACTGTTCATCACCTGAAACCAGTAGATCCATTCCAAAGACAGTGGCTCGAAGCTAAGTTAAGAAATTCACTTATTACAAGTTGAAATTTGTTTTAGATCGTGTCAATGAACTGCAAGGCATAAAACATAGGATGGTGTAAAAGAGATAACTTTGTTTCCCTTTATTCAGTAGCCTTTTTCTTGGCACAATGCCGAGGTCAGTTGTCCCACATAATTTTTGCAGTCTTGCCTTTGGACTACTTTACCTAAGATATGACAACTTCTCTCAACTGCCCTGTGAGCTCAAGTCCTTCTTACCCCAAACTCGACCCCAGTATGGCATCTCCACTATTGACTCTGTCACATCTTTCATGTCAGAGGTTGTGAAAAGGTCCCAGACAAGGCAGGCCTGGAGTGTTTTTCTATTGTATTGTGTATGTGAACACAGGCACGTGCAGGGCCTTTCTCCCATGTCCAAAAACAGGCAAAACAATGACTTTTTAAGGCACTTTGACAGACAAAAGCTGACTAGCCTTTCTTTCTAGATCCCCAAATGTCATTCTCCAATTGAAGACCAGTAAGAGTTGATTGCTAGCACATGGCAATTAACTAAAATCTGTTTTCATGCTTCTATGCATTAACAGGGACATGACTGATGGCAGAACTGTACCAGAGAAAAAAATCTTTAAAGGCATTAAAGTCTGATACAACAAGCAGAAGCCAAACAAAATTATTTATTTTCATTTTAGAATTCCTTGTCCATTTCTAAGAAAAACTAAAGTTTTTCCACCAAACAAACCTGAGGCCTACAGAAATTCAGAGAATAAATATAACCTTAAATATCACAAACTAGAAGGAATTTTCTCTCAGAGGGACCAAAATGAGTCTGTTGGAAATTACATATAAACTTCTACAGAGAGTTATAAACTCTGTAATAGTTTTCTTCGTGAAACAAAATTAGACACTCATTTATCATACCAGAAATCCCATAGGTACATGATTTTTTAGACAGTGAAATATGATCTACTTCCTAAAGTGGGGGCATGCTCAAGTTCAAGAGGAAAACTCAGTAACTGTTTCAGAGGGTTTAAAAAGGGACCAGCAGTTAACAGGTTAAAACCAGAAGGTCAGCTTTGTTTATGATAAAACCTTAAAGCAAAAAGAGCAGTGTAAATGGACGGAAACAGTTACAAGAAATAGGAAGGGGAAAAGCAATACTATTTTTCACTGTATGGTAAAATGATTCTTTTTAATTATGGGAGAGCAGAGACTGTGGATTGGTAGAAGATAAATAATCATCAGCCTCACATTTCTTTCTCTAGGCAAAAGACTAAACTGTTCATCCATCGCTGCTACCCTGTGCTACCCCATAAACTCTGTTTTTGAAACTAAGTGCATCACCTCACTTCTTCACAAATATCCTCCCCAAATGTTTTTAACAGTCACCCTCTGCACTACTGTGCTTACATCCCAAGTGCACAGACTGACACGACAGGCTTTTCACATCAAGGATAGGGTTACATGGCATTAAGGACACTGACAATGCTCAATAAATTGTGGGTAATCATCATTCCAGGATGACAACTATTTAATAGTACTGAAGTTGAAAGATACCCTTCTTCCACAAGGTAATGCTGTCAGCCTGTAAAACTGCACAGAAGTATAAAAGATATTTACTTAAATACATACACAAAATACCTATTGCAGGACATCTAGGAAGCAAAGCTAAATGGATCCATTTGTTACGGTGTGCTGAGGGACAAGAGGTAGAGCATTATTAACTGCACTGCTTCTCTGTGGGACTAGAGGGCTCTTGACAAAAGACAGACAACTGCCAACACTCAATGTTGAGCAATGCACTTGGGGAAGAGCTGGGTGGTATTACCTAATCTCTCTACGATCGTCAGTAAAATTTCAAAAATGCCAGAAATGCCCATTTTCCAAAGCTACTTAACAGCCAGCTTTGCTGCCTGCAACAGCAGTCTGAAAAGGGCAGTACTCTGCAGTGCCTCATACCCAGCACAGCACGTAGGATCTAAGTGCAGGGTAGCCGAGTGACTCTTGCTGAGGGTCCTGTTCTGGGATGGCACAGAGCACAGGTGAAAGCAACATCTGACCTAAAATGCAGTGCTGAAGCATGCTTGAGATCAAGAAAATGGCAAACCTGCCCCATCTCTGGTTTTCTCCAATCCATCTACCCCATGGTGTCTGCAGTGCCTGCAAGCCTCCACCCCATGGGCAATCACGTCACTTGCAGCCTTTTAGCCAAACCTTGCTGTCACATCTTTGCTGAAGTTTTGCTCATGGCGCATAGGCAGATTATCCCCTCCCTTCACTGTTTACCAATGGACACAACTCTTTCATGCAAGCAGGTCTCAGAAAAAAAAAAGCTGCATCTATGCTCTTCTGGCTATGCTATAGTAAAATTATATATATTTCAAAAAGGATGTTGTGATTGGAAAAAGAGCTGTGACAGCATTCACCAAGATCTCAACAAAGTGAAGATGCTTACAACCCTTCTCTGCCTTCACAAAACCCTCCTTGGTGCTAATAGGATTATTCCATCTGTAGAACCCTGCTTGACGTTTACCAGGGGATTATGAAAATTCACACTCAAGTAGTTTATCAAATCAATCAATACCCTTGCATCTCAGTTTCTCTAAAACACATCTCCCATGTTGCTGACAAGAATGCCATGTGGGATCTTCCCATGTTTCCATCTTGCCTTCAGCAAGGTTTGGCAACATCCCATTCCAGCAGGTCAATTACTCCAGTAAAAATTAAATCCGACTGGCTTTATGTACTCTAGTTTTGACAAATTCATCTTTCCAAGAAGCTTGGTATAGTTCTTTAGGTTCTTACAGACTGTTTTCAGTAAATTCTTCCTGCATCATCCTGGGAATGAATCCCATGAACCCATCTGTGATTCCCTATGTGTTTTTCTCCTCTACTCAAGCCTATCCTGTCATTTAAGACAAGGTACTATGTCTGCCTTCCTCGCGTCCTCCGAGACCTCCCCCATCCTCCATGAATTCCTGAAAATCATCACTAGTGATTCAGAGATTGTTTTGGCTTGTCCCTTGCATACTTGAGGGTCAAATACATGACTTAATATTGTTTAAGATTTTCTGCTTTTATCTGGGCAGTGTTTTTATCCCTCACTGTTAATATTGACATTACTTTGTGCAGTTTTGTTCATAATGAAACATTTCACATATTTGCTTTACAACAAAAGCAGCATTTTTCTATGAAGCTATCTGGAGAAAAGCTTTAGATTAGGTGCAGTCTGAATCTTTCAATACATTCACCACTGCACTCCTTTAATTTTATGTCAGATTTTCATACAACTGAAATTCCTAGCAAAATCAGTCCATAAAACAGTCATTTTTCCAATAACATCACAAATTTTCAGTGCAGGTACACTTTTTTGAAGGTCCAGGATCTTCAGATTTTATCTTAGAGAAGGCAGTCGCTCAGGATACTGCTCTTCAGAAACAGGCTGCAACCAGTTAATAACCACAATTCATTAATAATTACGTCACGGCAGATTTATTTTCCAGAGTGGAACTGAACATTTAGATCTCTCTATAGCAGATTTGGATAAATAATTATCTATTTTTTAAAGGCAGGCAAAAACCTTCTGCCCTTTTGATTATCGTTTGAGAAGGAAAAGACAAAGACTTGATAACAGAAGTAATACGTAAAAGAATCTGTTTCTAGAACAAATTTTTTACCCACTTTCCCTTCCCTCCCCTAACAGGAGTAGCTGAGTCAGCAAGAAAATAAATGAGATTACAGTGTTCAATGTGTGTTCAGGTTGTATGCTTTATAAAAAGGCATTTCTCCCTGCTTGCTGTATGACACTTCCATCCAGTGTGCAGAAAAAGCGTGCCAACAAAAATTCCACACCCAAATAATTTGATTTTAAGAATACACACAAACAGGGTGGCTAGGAGAAGAGGAAGGGGTACAAAACTGCTTCAAACTTTTAAAACCACCTAGATTGCAAATTTTCTACCATCTCTCTCAACACAGAAAACCCTGTTCTGTCTTCTCCTTAAAGCATCTGATTAATCAAGCCTATTTCTAACTGTTGCCAATTTATTCGGAGTAAATGTATCTGTCAAAACCTATTCCACACAGAGCTCAGCACAGGTTGATCTGCTCCTGTCTGGGCTGCTCTCAGCGAGCAGGGGGAGGATTCCAGTTTGTAGTGCTGTTTTCATCAGCTGTTCATGATTTGTGAGGTTCAGAGGACACTACTGCTTACAACTCCAAAATAAGGCCACATCTCTGTCTAAACCCTCCAAAATTCACATTTGATTCCTGTTTTAAAATTAGGTCTGGTTCTATTTCAGCACAGGAGCAAAACTTGTCAAACTCAGTTCAGCTGGACTTCAGACATACTACAAAGAGAAGGGCTCGCTTAGGGTCCAGGCTGCACTACAGCTTGTGAGGGAGGCAAGCACCAAAGGCCGCCACACAGCTTCAGAGCATGTCCCGTGCTGGAGCATTGGGATGTCAACATAAAGCCCAGCAAGAGGCTGAAAGGAGCCTGACACAGAACATGTGACCAGCCTTTCTTCATTACCTCCTATCCCCACTGGTTTTAACAGGTAACAAGCAGATTCCATTGAAGAAAAGTTCAGACTTTCAGGCCAGGAGTGACTATTTAAATGACCTAGATTACCCTTCTGTTACAAAACTTCCTCCAGGTACTTCTACTTTGAGCCCAGTAACAGCAAGTTTGCTGATGACACCAAACTGGGAGGAGGGGCTGACACAGCAGCAGGCTGTGCTGCCATCCAGAGAGACCTGGACAGACTGGAGAGCTGAGCAGAGAGAAATTTAATGCAATTTAACAAGAGCAAGTGTAAGGTGCTGCATCTGGGGAAGAAGAAACCCATGTATCAGTACAGGCTGGGGGCTGATGTACTAGAGAGCAGCTCTGGAGAAAGAGCCCTGGGGGTCCTGGTAGACAGGGGGATGACCACAAGCCAACAATGTGCCCTTGTGGCCAAGAAGGCCAATGGCATCCTGGGATGCACTAGAAGTGTGGCCAGCAGGTCAAGAGAGGTTCTCCCCCCCTCTACTCTTCACTGGTGAGACCCCACCTCGAGTACTGTGTCCAGTTTTGGACACCCCAGTTCAGAAAAGACAGAGAACTACTGGAGAGAGTCCAGCGCAGGGCTACCAAGATGATGAAGGGGGTGAAACATCTCCCTTATGAGGAGAGGCTGAGAGAGCTGGGGCTCTTTAGCCTGGAGAAGAGGAGACTGAGGGGGACCTCATCAATGTCTATAAATATGTTAAGGGTGAGTGTAGGGAGGATGGAGACAGACTTTTCTCAATGTCATCCAATGACAGGACAAGAGGCAATGGGTGCAATTTGGAGTACAAGAGGTTTAGGGTCAACACAAGGAAGAACTTTTTCTCAGTAAGGGTGACAGAGCTCTGGAAGGGGCTGCCCAGGGAGGTTGTGGAGTCTCCTGCTCTGGAAACATTCCAGACCCGCCTGGATCTGTTCCTGGGTGACTTGGTCTAGGTGATCCTGCTCAGGCAGGGGGGTTGGACTAGATGATCTTCTATGTCCCTTCCAACCCCTAATATCTGTGAATCTGTGAACTGGTGCCATTGCTTTTGGCACACAAAGCCATAGCCAGTTTTTATGTCTGACCATCTAGAAGCCACTGTTCAAACACGCATGACAAACACTTAACAGTCACGGGTGCACTGATGAGTAAGTACTTTTAACATATGTCATGTCTCTGCTACTCAGCCACATCAACATCTGTCTTCTATATAATCAGGTCATCTTGGCACCTAAACCTCACATAGGGTTTTTTTCTGACCTCTCAATTGTTCAATTAAAATTGTGAGCATTCAGTACTTTTAACACTAGATATCTCTGCATGAATATTCCTGAAAGCAACTATCAAACTTATATAAGTGCTTATTATACCCAATAAAATGGCAGCAGAGTTAGGGGTCCTTATTTTCATCATTACAGCTGTTTTGTTTTGTTTGCTATTTGTTTGCTTTGCTGCTACATAGCAAAAGGAAAGGAGGAAGAAATAAATTATCGACATAAGAAAATTCTAAAATGTGTTTTGGGTTGAATAAACATTTAATTCAACCCCAAAACTGTTACATATTGGCTTTTAAAAAGTAGAACAGAAAAAAAATTACTCATTTCAAAAATGGTATATCAAAAAAGTTTCTCCTTAACACATCAAAATAAAATATTTTATTCTCCTGGGATTTCCGTCTTTAAAAGGAAACAATCTGGCACAGGCATGATTTCACAAAATGTTCCTTTCATCTTAAACTGTATTTTTTTTTTCCCCAGACAAAAAATTTTGAGAGACCTTTGTTTTCCCAAGCCCTAGTGTCAGGCTGGAAGTACAAGACCTTCTTTTCACTTCCCAGAATGTGTGTTCCCAGGCACCTTCAGGTTCTTCAGACCAAAGCAGCAGTCCCACAGATGGTCCCCTTTGCTGGATAGCCCGACTCATTCTCTAATCATCCCTTGCGCTACAGAGGAGCCCCCGCGCTTCTAAAGGTGACACAGCTTAGCACAGATTGTTTCCTTCTCCTCTCCCCCTCCTCCACCGATTGCAACTAACTGTACTGCCCTTGTCTGCTGGAAACCAAATTTCACATCAGCTGCTATCTGCTTTCAGTAGTGTTTCCTTCCACCCCAGCAATGAACAGCACTGGGAGCACTCTACTCTTAAACGAGCTGGACAAGGTCTCAGGGCCTACCAGCTCCCAACACTTCGTACCTCCTGCTGCACCAGTGGCATTTACAGGAGCACGAGAAGCAGGGTGGCGTGTGCCAATGCAAAACCCCAGGCAGCCTGAGGAGGAGATCCCATTTAATTCAGGTGATTTAAAGCAGCCTGCAAGCATGCATGACAGGCACAAAAGCACAGTCAAGAGCAAGTAACAAAACATCCTGAAAATTCTACCTTGGATACAAAAAGGTAGTGATACAACATGACTCATAATTCTGCCACATTTATTTCTTTATTTATTTAAAGAGTGGAATGTATTTCTCAGACCTCAGGGCTACATCCTTGCCAAATTTCAAGTTCCTATGTCAAATCCCTGCGGCACAGAGCTGTTGAGAAAAATAAAGAGAATACTGCTTTTGCATGGAGATTGTCTCTCTTCCTCTCCTTTCTTCCCTCTTCACTGTTAATTTTGCTCTTGAACCAGCTGAATGTTTCCCCAAAACGCAATGAACAGAGAACAAAAGCAGACTCCAAACAGAAACAATGAGCCAGAAATTCTCTTTTCAACCATGGTAAGAAACTGAAAACAAGGACTTACAATGGACTCACCAGGTGACACTAATAGGCACTGCTACATGCTCCACATGTACACAGAATCACAGAATGTTAGGGGTTGGAAGGAACCTAGAAGATCATCACACAGACTCACATACACCAGGATACAGACCTATAATGTAAATAACCTGTAAAGGATGCCAAAACACTTGCAAGACATTTATAAACCTTAGTGTCTCTATGAGGCAGTGTTTATGTATAAGAAAAAAGCAAGGATGGGGAGCATCACTTTAAAAGAAAAAAATAAATTAAAAATAACCAACAAACCCCAAAGTCACAGTTCTACTGCATGGACCCAGGTTGATGCACGTCAAGGTTAAGACTTTCAGGCACATTATCAAGGCTGCAACTACTCTTCAGAGCCTCCTCTACCACTCAGGCCAATACAAGCTTTTGTCCACACGTGTAAACCTCTTCTTCATAACCCAGACCCACCTGCTTCCTCCCCCATACCCTCCCTAAAGCCTCCTGCAGCCTCTTAGGTCTGCTCCTGCTTATCAAGAAGGTCAAGGAGCACAGAGTGCATAAAAAGTCCTTTGTACATTATTTGCTTCTCTACTTAGGAAGTAAAAAATGTGACTTGAGACAATACTTTAGAAGTACTTTTTTTTTAATGTGGCTTCATAATGCTTCCAGTGTAAACTGGATCACATAAGTTAATTACAAAATTCATCTTAACAAACATGGATATGTCATCACAGAAACAATAAAATTCTTCTAGTAAGCATAAAAAAAGTATCATATTTTGTCTTCTAAATTTGTAAGTTTTTTTTTAAAAAAAAACACCAACAAAAATCAAAACAGTCAAGATTGAATAAATGTATTCTTTGATAGTTTACAAATTTACAGTCATTTAATAATACAGATGTTATGCTCTTTAGAGGAATTTTAAATGAAATTTTAATTTCCAATCAAATACATTCTGATATAAACCGGAAATAAAAGGAACCAACTTTTATCTGTAAAATAAGATATGCATAATTCACTAATTTCTAAGAAAATAACAAAAATTAAAAATTAATACTCTGAGTGTACGTTGAAATAAAAGACTGATAAACACTGATATCATTTAGCCCTTTACAAGACAAAATTTTGCCAACCACAGTATCAAACAGCGAGAATAATTTTCCATTTAGGAAAAGTTATCAAAAGCAAAAATGCAAACCAAGATTAGAAGAAATCACTTAAATCAAGGTTCTCTACATACAGATTTAAACTCTGATTAAATCACCTATTTTAAGGTACTTTATTTCTACCAATTATTCCAGTACCCATATATTAAGATTTTTTTTTTAAATTAATGCATTAGTTAAATGATATTGGGGGGGGAACGGGATACAAAGATTGGTAAAGGGAGGCAAAAGGAACATGTTTAGTGTCATTATTAAATCAACCAAATTAGAAGAGCCCAGGATGTGACCGGGGTGTGGTACTCCAAGAGAATGTTTATGAGAGTGTCCAAGTTTAGCATAAGAGAATAGGCAGGCCTGGAAACCCCATGGGAAGGAGATGCATCTGTTGTTGTAGGCAGCCCCAGCAAAACGTTACTGGTTCACCAGCNAATCACAGAATGTTAGGGGTTGGAAGGAACCTAGAAGATCATCACACAGACTCACATACACCAGGATACAGACCTATAATGTAAATAACCTGTAAAGGATGCCAAAACACTTGCAAGACATTTATAAACCTTAGTGTCTCTATGAGGCAGTGTTTATGTATAAGAAAAAAGCAAGGATGGGGAGCATCACTTTAAAAGAAAAAAATAAATTAAAAATAACCAACAAACCCCAAAGTCACAGTTCTACTGCATGGACCCAGGTTGATGCACGTCAAGGTTAAGACTTTCAGGCACATTATCAAGGCTGCAACTACTCTTCAGAGCCTCCTCTACCACTCAGGCCAATACAAGCTTTTGTCCACACGTGTAAACCTCTTCTTCATAACCCAGACCCACCTGCTTCCTCCCCCATACCCTCCCTAAAGCCTCCTGCAGCCTCTTAGGTCTGCTCCTGCTTATCAAGAAGGTCAAGGAGCACAGAGTGCATAAAAAGTCCTTTGTACATTATTTGCTTCTCTACTTAGGAAGTAAAAAATGTGACTTGAGACAATACTTTAGAAGTACTTTTTTTTTAATGTGGCTTCATAATGCTTCCAGTGTAAACTGGATCACATAAGTTAATTACAAAATTCATCTTAACAAACATGGATATGTCATCACAGAAACAATAAAATTCTTCTAGTAAGCATAAAAAAAGTATCATATTTTGTCTTCTAAATTTGTAAGTTTTTTTTTAAAAAAAAACACCAACAAAAATCAAAACAGTCAAGATTGAATAAATGTATTCTTTGATAGTTTACAAATTTACAGTCATTTAATAATACAGATGTTATGCTCTTTAGAGGAATTTTAAATGAAATTTTAATTTCCAATCAAATACATTCTGATATAAACCGGAAATAAAAGGAACCAACTTTTATCTGTAAAATAAGATATGCATAATTCACTAATTTCTAAGAAAATAACAAAAATTAAAAATTAATACTCTGAGTGTACGTTGAAATAAAAGACTGATAAACACTGATATCATTTAGCCCTTTACAAGACAAAATTTTGCCAACCACAGTATCAAACAGCGAGAATAATTTTCCATTTAGGAAAAGTTATCAAAAGCAAAAATGCAAACCAAGATTAGAAGAAATCACTTAAATCAAGGTTCTCTACATACAGATTTAAACTCTGATTAAATCACCTATTTTAAGGTACTTTATTTCTACCAATTATTCCAGTACCCATATATTAAGATTTTTTTTTTAAATTAATGCATTAGTTAAATGATATTGGGGGGGGAACGGGATACAAAGATTGGTAAAGGGAGGCAAAAGGAACATGTTTAGTGTCATTATTAAATCAACCAAATTAGAAGAGCCCAGGATGTGACCGGGGTGTGGTACTCCAAGAGAATGTTTATGAGAGTGTCCAAGTTTAGCATAAGAGAATAGGCAGGCCTGGAAACCCCATGGGAAGGAGATGCATCTGTTGTTGTAGGCAGCCCCAGCAAAACGTTACTGGTTCACCAGCCTGGGGCAAGCTTTTTCTCCCCACCCCCGCCCCCCTCTTTTTTTGACAGCCAAGTACAATATTAGCTTGGGTTTTTTTTTATCCTTTTTCTTTTCTTACCATCGTCAAACTGAGGCCGGGTGAGAATATTTTGTGTCTAGACTAATAAATGTTTGTAAGGATTTTGCAAGATTGGTTTATGGGAACAGAATCCACTTTTTGTTTTTCTGCTGGAAAAAGCAGCATTAAAAGCAAATGAGCACCATCATGCATTTGTTTTAAATTGCATATTACAGCACTGCTATTTTGTGTGCAATCAATACATAATTTGGAAGAAAAATGCTTTTAAAATTCAAAGCTATCCCTGAGCAGCTAAGGTTCTCTTGGAAACTGAAGGAGGAGTCTGAAATTATTGTTCTTTTGTTTTGCATCCCCCAGTGGGAAAGGCAGCACACAACTAGAAACCACTGTGCTTTGAGACAGCATGAATCATTAAGAATAAAGATCAACCCCCCTTCATTTAAACATTAGATATTAAAACTGAATCTAGGACAGAGGTAAACTAAACAGACTCTCTCCTTCCCAAACAGTTTTTGGGTTAAATAAATTATCACAGGGACTATATAAATCTTAACTTCCTCTACTGAAATAAAGAGATACTTATATTTTGCAAAACATGGCCTGCCTAGATGGTAATTACAAGCATCAACTTAATCAGTGGAAATTACTGGGATATGCACGGACCAAAACCTACATTTTCTTTTTAATATTTGTTATGGAGGGTGGGGTATTTCAAGATGAAATGGCTGACTGGGTTTATTTCATTGCTTTGGGTGGAAATGACTGAATCTTTCCACACAATGTAGTGCAGAGAAGCTGCTCTGGTCCAAGGCAATATTCAGACCCAACCCCTCCAGCAAGCTCACAGCCAGCACAACACTCCACAGTCAGCACTCTGCAGCACCTGGACTTCAAATAGCACCCAGCAAGGAAGAGGGACCTTGTTCAGTACTTTATAGATAATAACTTCATAAGGATTACATCCAAAAATAGGATATACGCTCACCTAAAGGAGCACATATCCAGGAATTCTACCTTAGAACTACCTCATGCTATATGCATCTGACCTAAACTGCAGTAAAAGTGTTGCTCACTCTTCATCAGGAAGCTTGTGTGAACCATAGGATAACATAGAGTTTGCACCATCATCATCCAGGCAAATATTAATGTACTGGAAAGCTTTCAAAGCAAAGGATCCTAAACAAAATTTTGTGTATTCAGTAACAAACTTTCTCCCTCTCTGAACATGATATACAATGATTAATATATATTTTTTTTAAGGATGTGTGTTTCCCACTATTTATGTGGAAAGAGTAAATCTATTCTACTTCACTATTACTCTTCTTTCTTTTCACTTTTTCACTCCTCTCTCCAGAAGAAACAAAAAACAAATGAACAAGGACTTATTTTTCCCCTGGAGGAACCCAAGAACTAAAAAAAAAAATTTTAAAGTGTTACCTGTCAAGAATCAGAATAGAATTAATTTTTGTGGTCTGTGAGATACAACACCCAAGGTTGCAATTGTTTCACAAACACAAAGAAAGTCTCCTTCCATCTTAAATTATTTTAATTAAAAAACCTTCTCTACTCTCCCATTAATTCCTCCAACCAATTAAAATGTATTAATAAGTCAAATTTGAAAAACACTCATAAGAAAAAAAAGGAGCAAAGTGATGTGAGATTGCAGATCTCAACTACGACACTCTGGATCTTGTACAGGCAATGATGTCTCAAACTGATCCATGCCCAAAAAACCTGAACTCAGGTGATGCTCCAGGTATGGCAAATGCTTTGTCAGCTCCAGACCCTCACTGAGAAGTCTGGAGGACAGATTGCTCCAAGTATTCAACAGTGCAAACAAGGCTGGACATTGTGCAGTGCTGAATGCTCCAAGAATTCCACCCAAGGTAGAAATGTACTTCATCTTGATGAGAAACCTACTAAGAAACAGAAGCCCCTGAGTCTTCACACTTGCTCCATCCAGCTCAGCAACTGCTGCCAGTACCTAAGCACTCCTGATACAGCTCTGATTGCAGAGCACTCTCAGCTCCAGCTTAGGTTGCTGAAGGCACCTGACCTATGTGCAAAAGGGTTGTATTTTTCTACTTTGAAAGCATTCTTAAGTCTTCTACACTCAGATAGTAATAATTGTTCTTGCCTATCTCCTTCCCTATAGTGTCCCCTCTTATTAGGGCATACAACAGTCCTAGATCTCGTTTTGACCTAATTACCAAAACAGAGCCAGTAGGAGAGTTTTTAAATCAACAACATTTTGACATACGAAGCATGTCCTTCCATAACAACACAGAGAGCAAGACAATCACATGACTAACATGTTTTGTTTAGCCTAAAAATCTCAACTTTTAGGAAAGCCAAGCTTTGAGAACTCTACCAAGACTGCCTCAGTCTATACAAACATGCATTTCCATATGCAAAGTTCCTGGCACCTTTATAATGTAAGATAATGTCAAAATAATTATACTTCTAACATATAAACAAGGATTCAAGTCTGAATAACCTGTATAAAATGATAGCTTGCAATGAATACTGTGGATATATAGAATGGTAGTACCAATTAGGTTGGAAAAGACCTTTAAGATCATTTAAGTTCAACCATAAACCTAACATTCCACTACTAAAGCATGTCCCTCAGCACCACAACTATAAGTCTTTTAAAAACCTCCAAGGATGGTGAATCCACCACTTCCCTGGACAGCCCATTCCAGGGCTTTACAACTTTTTTGGTGATAAATTTTTCCTAATATCCAAACTACACCTCTCCTGGCAGAACTTGAGGCCATTCCCCCATGCCCTATTACTAGGGAAAAGAGACCAATCCTCAACTCACTACAACCTCCTTTCAGGTAGTTGTGGAGAGTGGTAAGGCCCCCTCCCATGTACCTCCTTTTCTCCAGATTAAACAAACCCAGTTCCCCCAGCTGCTCGTCATAAGATTTGTTCTCTAGACCCTCCACCAGCTTTGCTGCCCTTCTGTGGATATGCTCCAACACCTCAATATCCTCTTGAAGAGAGGACCAAAACTGAACCCAGGATTCGAGGTGTGTCCTCACCAGTGCCAAGTACAAGGGGCAATCACTTCCCTAGTCCTGCTGGCCACAATTTCTGATACAAGCCAGGATACTACTTACTGCCCTTCTTGGCCACCTGGGAATATGTAAGTGGTTCATAAGATGTTCTGAAGATTCAGAGTGCTGAACATGTGGAACTTTTACCATAATCACTAGAAAGTTCAAATGCTCATTCTGTGCTTCTGGTTGGTGGGGTGAATTTAGCACTCAGAGTGATGGTGGCTTTGCCAAACAGCAAGGCTGGTGTTGTTCTGCATGCCTCATTACACACTTCTGTCTGCCCACTGCTGAACAAAACTGCCAGCCTTCAAGGCTTGCTTATCAATGCCTTCAAACTGGGGGTCCCCTAGCAGCATGTGAAATTCCTTCAACCCATAGTGAGACCAAAGGATGAGGAAGGTGAGCAGCAGACTGCAGAATGCTACCAGGGAATGCCAAGCTGCACAGAGAGGACCTAAAAGACCAAACTCACTTTCTTAAATGGCTCCAAACACAATTTGAAGCCTGTTCTTTGAAGCAGAAAATAATGAGCTCTTTTAGACTTGTTAGACACAAGCAGAGGTCAAGATGAGTTTTCTGCTATATTTGACATAATTTAAGGACTGCAAAAGAGTAGTGTATTCAAAGTGTATTCTTTACCATTTTTCCTAAATATTCTCCCATCTAGTTGCATCTGTTCCTTTTTTTTAGTAATAATTTTTCCTAGCTTTTGTGCTTTATCATGATACTGCCTTTTTCATATATTTAACACCATAATAAATGTGCTACTCTACATTCCAGTTCTTGCCCCTCTAGATCACTCTCTTCCACTGCTTTCTATTAAACTTCAGTGTTTACTATGATCTCAAAACTCTTAAGGATAAAATGCTGCTGTGCATCTTCCCACAGACAACAAAAGCAGGCTTCTGCTCAATTTGTGTCCATTTCTGAAGCAGGTTAGAAAGGATCCAGTGGCAATATAGACACTGTTTTATGAAACAGATTACAGTTCACTAAACTCTGAAGGGCATGAAAAAGACTTGAGTGGACTTTCCAAAGTTCCTTCCAGTTCCCTGAAGAAAGACAACAGAACTGGAAATGAAGTTAAATGATGTAAGGCAGAGAATTATGAAATACCATCTGGCTGGTGGTACAGGATAAGGAATTGTATAATTTTTGGTGGCTTCCACCTCCACAAGAAAAGAAACAACTGTTTATGCAGCAAAGTGGTTTGAATATTTGGGAAGGTCCTGAACTAGCCACCAAAAAAAATTAAAAAGAGAGAAAAAAAGAGAGAATATGAATTGTAATAAAGACAGTAAATGGGAATTAATAATGCTGAAAATATAAGTAACCACATCCCTTTGATAGCCTGAAGAAACTACTTTAATGGCTAATTTGACAGTATTAGAAACTGAAATAGTAACGGAATCATATTCTAATAGGTATGTACCCAATAAAGGTGCTGCTACTAACACGGAGTGGGGAGGAACAAAAGTAGAACACAAGTAGATCACTAAGATGATAGTGCTGCCTATTTGGAGGATAAAAAGTGAACTAAAAAAAAAAGAGAAATGGCACTATATAGAAAATTGCATCACTTGTTTACTAGTCACTGGCAACTCAGAAGGAAACCATCTTGGTCATTTATGGATCAATGACCCCGCATCTAAATTGCAAGGAGAGGGAATATTGACCATTAGCACAAGAAAACAGCACATCCATGCACTCAGCTAAAAAAGGGCAGAACCTTCCTCCATGCCATGACCCCAGAACTGTTCTCACACGGGATTTAAATTAAAGAAATAGACACTGGAAAGATAATTCTGTAAATTTGTGATTAGGCTCAGGATTTCTAAAATTTAGAATACATAAAAATACTGAATTTGACACTGTGGGATTCTTGAGTAGACCTTGGCTTGACAGGTAAAGAGAAACCGATTCACAAAATAAAAGATTAGCCATAGCTTAGCTACAAGTGATTGTGTCTTGGTTACATTTATTATGTGCAAACAGACTAAAACCCAGCAAACAGACTAAAACCCAGCTCAGTATGCAGTGCTTTCAAAATTCATTTCATAAAGCTGGAAAAAATCCTGAACTCAGACTTGAAATAAGATCCGACTTCAAACATAAATGACTATTTTAAAAACAAGACTCTTCTAAAGTCACTTCTGAACAAAAGGGTCACAACTAAAAAAAAAAAGTTAACCAGAATTTATTCCTTTCTCTCACGCTACATATAAACAAATGGGGGGAATAAGCTCAGGGATAGCAATAAGCTTAAATGAAATGCTACAGACTGCTCAGTGAAGCAAAAGACACAAGAAACAGCCTTTTCAGGACACCAGGAACAAAAGACATACTAACAATAGTACCAAGTCCATTATTTCACATAAATTCTTCAGTATTGAGAAACCTACAAAATGCAGAATGGTTCAATACACAGCTCTAACAGTCTACAATGATATATTAGTATACAGTGATAAATATTGTCTATTCCAGTAATAACCTGATGTGATAAACGGCAACAATTAAGACTAGACACTAAGACACTGGATCCACCTAAAGCACATACAGGTCAGGAAGGGTGTTGCAAGAGACGAAACAGTCCAAAGGAGAGTCGTAACAGAGTAGAAAAGCATGCCTCAAGGCAAAGCTCTACTTCACACTGCTACGCTTGGGGATAAACTTAATGTAGACGTGCACTACCCAAATGTGGTAGTAGAGTGCTTTTCAGCCCAGCAAAGATCCAGAATCACTAGCCTGAAGTTAAAAAGCAAATAATTTCCATTATAAAAAATGACATCTACATCTAATCAGCTCGGAGGAATGCATTTAACATTAGTGAAAAAGCCTGACTTGCTGGCGAGGTCTAAACACAGTAACAAAAGGGTTTTCTAAATGATGTGTGCTCCCTCAAAGAGGTCGTAATTCAGGGCAGTCCTCTAGCTTACACCACGCAGGCTGTTTTAAGCAGGGTTCCTGTAAGTACCAACACAGTTTTTGGGTTTTTTTTGGTGTGAAATCCTTCTAAGCAAAACCAAACAAAAAACAGACCGGTGGTAAAAACCAATAGCATACCTTTTAAAATTCCCCTCTCATTTCTACGTTTTAATGAAATATTTGTTTTCAAGCAATAAGTTCTGTAACAAAAATCCACTTATTTATACAATGTTTAGATGTGCTTTGACGTAGCCAGTCTCTGTATGTCTCCACTTTAAAAATCTATTCCAGCTCGCAGACCAAGGATTTCAGCCTTCACCATTTTAGATGACACTTTGTGCGAAGTAAACTTCTACAGCCTTCCCGTAACTATTTAATCTCCCAAGAGTCCCAGTAGCTCAGAAATAAAGCACAAGTACCTACCAGATAACGTTCACTACTGCAGGTACTCTGAGATCTTTCAGAGATCCAGAACTGCCTCCATTACATGGTTTATTGAAGTCGGCGTAGATCTCCAGTGCCGCACATCCTGATCTAGGGGAGAGCCGAGCGTCAGCACGCACCCCAAAACCCAGACACACCCCGAAGAGTAAACCAGACATCCTCCCCAACTTCGCCTGCACATACACCGCGCCGTTCCTCCCCGGCTCTGCAACGCCACGGGATACAAGACAACTCTGGAGCCAGAACTTCATGGCTCGTTGGCTGCCGTCAGCCCGCCTGTCAGCCCGGGCGCCAGAGCGGGTGCGCGCAGCCCGCTGACACCGGGCGGCAACTCGCCAGCTCCTCGGGGCGCACCGGGATTGAACTTCTCGATTCTCCTTTCCCACTGACGAGTCGGAACAACGTTCCTCCGCCCTGTGGCGATCAAAGCCACGCACAGGCTCCCGGCTTCACAGCTGGCACAGGGCAGAGAAGGGAATAACAGCGACGAGAAATCGCCTTCAGACTCGAGTTTAACCCTCCCTGCGGGCCGAGCCGGGGGGCACGCAGCAGTCGGCTGCGAAGTTACGCCCCTGCTCTGCCCCCGCCCTGGCTCCCCCAGGCAGCCTGGAGCCCGGCGCCCCCGGCTGGCGATGCCCCCGGGCCGTGGGGCAGCGCCGGCCGTTCACTCGCTGCCGCCAGACAATAGGAAAGCGGGCGGGGCGCGGACGGCCCACCGCACCCACCGCACAGGCGGCAGCGGGGAGGCCGCCCCCACCGGGCCGGGCTCGGCTCGGCCTGCCCTCCGCTGCAGAACAGGAGCCGCCCTTGCTCTGGGGAGGAACGGGGCAGCGCCACCGCGTTCCCTGCTCCGTCGCCGCCGGTAGAGCACCTGGCCCGCTCCCCGGGAGAAGCGGAGGCGTGCCCGGGAGGGGAAGGAAGTGGGGGAGTGTCGACCTCCTGCCTCCCGGCGCCGAGAGCCCCTCCGACCGCGCCAGAGACGGCGGGAGACACGAGCCCCTACCTGCCGGCGCCGCTCCGCCTCGCCCCCTCAGCCCGCGCCGCCCGCCTGCCTGCCCGCCTGCCGCCTTCGCTCACGGCCGCGCCGCCATCTTGCGTTTCACAAACTACTGCACTTCTTTTGGGGCGGGGGGGCGGCGGGTGAGCCGGGAACTCCCAACGCCGCCGGCCGCTCGGGCCCTCGCCTCGCGGCCGCCCGCAGCACCCACTCGCATCCTCCCGGCGCCTCGCTGCCCCCGAGTCGGGTGCGCAGGGAAGCCGGGCAGCGGCGGCCGATGCCTCAGCCTCCCTGGCAGGGAGCGGGGCGGAGCCGCTCCGCCACCGCCCCGCCCGTCAGGCGGTGGACACCAGTCGGAGGACGGCCCGGCCCCGCTGAGGCAGCGGCCGGCCGCGGGGGATTATACCGGCGCCGTTGCCCGGGCGGTCACCGGCACGTCCTCGACCTCCGGCCAGTCGAGGTTCCGGAGCTGGGCGGCCGCGGCGTCCTCAAACCGCTCATCCGCCGACAAAACTTCCCTCCCGCCACGCAGCCGGGTGCGTTGCAATCACGGCATCGTCCCTGGCCCCGGGAGGGCTTTTTCTCCAACCTCAGCGCCGAGGTCCCTCGAGCTACCGCCGAGGGCGGGCATTGCCGCAGGGTTGGGAGCCCCGAAGCAGGTGCGAGTGAGCACAGAAGTAACGTCTCTAATGAAAAAAAAACCGAAAACACCACCACAGTCCTTTTCTTGTTTGCTTGTTAGAAAACTTGGAGAAAGGGGACCTCTTCCTTTAGTACATACCTAGATATTTTAGGTAATAGTTTTAACCCCCACTACATACTTCTCAAGAACACTGCATTTTTAGGTACCATTTCTTTCTTCGGTGTCTGCCAGTTTGGTTCAGACACAAAAATGTGATTGTTTTCCTAAAAAAGATGTGGCTCATGGGAACTGTGAAGGATTAACTGTTAACAGTCACACAGAAGATTTACATAGTCACAAATATAATTACAAACAAACAAAATACTGTATAGGTAGAGTAGCCCATCACAATCAGTGACAGGATGGAGTTTGAAAAGCAAAAATTTTGAACCCAGGAATGCTGCTGGTTCCTCATTCACCCCCTTGCTTCAGTTCAGGTTTTTAGTCATTTTAGGGAACATGGAAAAATGGAAAGATTTTCAGCACCCTTTCATCCAGCGACGTCTCACAGGATCATTCCAAATCTCAAGTTCTTTGGTGGGGGGTGCGCACCATGTAAGAGCTGTGGGGGATAGGGGTAGCATCCCAGTTTACATAAGTGTAGAGAGGTAGTGGCATTTTGAAGGAGCTCTTTCTAATGTGGTGTCTGCTATAGCTCTCTCCTTGGTGCAGTCCCAGTGGTTAGGGAAGAAGAAATGAACTCGGGGAAAAGACATCAACCAGCCTAAGCAGAATGTATCTCTTCCTACTGTTAATTCATCTGCAAGGAGCCAGAAGAGGATGGCGCAGCCACCCAGGGCCAGGGAGGACCACTGATACCTCCTCCCTCCAGGCCTTTTTCATTTGCCATTCAGATCTTATCACCCTACAAGGCTCTTACAGGTAATTAAAAAACACCAAACCTCTGAACTGCAGTAAGAGGTCTCTAAAGGATTTAATATACCAAAATAAGATTTGGCTAAAACCCGTTATGTCATGGGCAATGGACAGCACCGCAGGCTACTGCAGAAAAAGGTATTTCCCACAAGACAGAAAACAATGATAGAAGTGGATTGAGGTTTTGATCATTTTGTTTTAGAGAGGTATTGAAATTAACTGGGTTCAGTGTTCCAAGGGCATTCACAGCATTATGTCACACTAATATGATAAAAATATCAATGCAGTTCAAGGATTTTAGTTTAGCTTTAATATATTTTAATAGATTTAAGAGATGAATAAATAGAGATATAGAAATAATCTTTATTGAATTACAGATAAAGAACATGTAACACTACAGAGATGCGACGTATGCTGAAGTATCACTGAAGATAACTGAAACCAGTAATTTCTTTCTTCATTTCCTAGTAAGAAAAAAAACCCACAAACAAACCTATGAGTCAGCATGAATAAAAGCTTGAGAACCCTCCTCACTTTTTAATAAAGAAGAATAAAGAAGTTGTTAGTAATGGTTAGTAATATCTAGCAAAATCAGAATACTGAATATCCAGCCTATCAAAATGGACTCAATGCTGGGAGTGCCTGACTGACACCACAGATGCCTCTTGCAGATTTCTGCTGAGTTCTGACAACTCAGAAATCCTCTTCCGGGTAGAGAGCAGAGAATTTGGCTCATCAGCATTATACTGGCACAGACAGAAGTCTTCCCTTGTGTAAAGTTAATGGTGCTTGAGCTGTGCTAGACCTGACAAAGTCTCAAGACTCTTGTGTTTCATACTTTTTCTTGTTAAGAATGGAATGACTAGTGTACTGTACTACTGTACTGTATTACTATGTCTCACTGCTGGTAGGGGGGGAAGAGGAAGTGAGAGGCTGAGAAAAGCACCCTCCTTTCATAGCCCCCCACCCCTAGAAAGGTTCTGCAGAAGGACCATTGAGAGGCTGAGGTTAACTGCTTTGAGAGGGCTGGATGGGCAGACCGATTGTTTCCAAGCTGAAGCCTTTTCCTGTTGAAACTGCCAACAATTATGCCAAACACAACAATTGTTTTGCAATATGGATAAATGTCTTCCAGACTGAAATCAATCTTGTTACACAGACTACTGACCAGTAAAGAGTAGCACTAAATGGACCTGTGCACTCTGGGCATCATGTTTATCCGTGCAGTGCACACATGCGTCACAGTGACAGAAAAATGCTGTAAGATACAAAGAGTTACCTGCAGTAATTTGGTTTTGTTGTCATCATCTCGTTGTTGGTAAATACACTGGCTGAGAAGAGCATACAGTTTTTCCAACTGAAATATAGTGAATTTCTTTGTTCTCTCAGCGACATAATCCAATAGTTGCTGAAGAAAAAAAAGTGGAAAATACAAGTTCAGAAGAGCAGAGGATCCTTTGCATTGGCTCTTCAGGTTTTCAGAAGCCATAACAATACAACAGAAGTGACATCCTGCTTCCTTGTATTATTCAGTAAAATATGAGTGACGCTTCAGAGAACAGACTAAACATCTCATACTTGAGAGACAAGAAAGGTTTTAATTTCAAGCAATATTTTACTCTTAATCAACCTATCAAATCAGTGATTGTAATTGTGAATCAACTGCTTCCAGAACATCATGATGACACAATCCACTTTGTCCTAGAGTTGCTGCCACAGCAAAGCCACTGTTGCATTTCATTAGAGAGTCCGGACTGTTGCTGCAATGCATGGCACCATAAAATGGATCTCTGGAAGGCAGGCTAGAGACCTTCTGGCTACAGCTGCCCCACACATCCCTAAGAATCACCTTTACCTCTTAGCTGAATGTGCACTGTGCCTACAGCTCTCCAGGCAGAACACACTGCTCAAGTTAGACCAGTTAGCTCCTACCTTTAAACTGAAGAGGGGATAAACTACCTGAGTGACTCTGTAGCAGATCACCCAACTCTCACACAGTCCTTTCTGCTACCAAAAATGGGAATGTCTGGAAAAGCAACAGTTAACACCCTACTGGCAGCACCTCCCACTGCTGGGGTTCCTCAGTATCTTGTGTGTTGTGTGAGGCTGTGAAGATGGTGCTTAAGAGAGCAGCCATGTTGAATGAAAATACTACTGCCTCACAGCTGCCTGTCATCAAACTGCCTCCCTCAGATCACCTAGCACCAAATTTGAGTATTCCCCTAAAATTCATTTGATACAATATGCAGATAAGACCCACAAACTGCTCACAGCATGCTTGCAGCTGCTGCAAACAGAAAAAACCCAAATCCTCAAATCCATCATAAAGGTTGTTAAGCTAATAATAACCAGCAGTACTAAGTACTAGCAGGTTGCCAGTGGGGTATTTTACAATTCAACAAGACCTTTTAAATTAAGAAACAAAAAGAGAACCCAGTTTCCAGGAGTGGAAACACAACAATCAAGACAGTCCATTACAGGTTGAATCATTTCACAAGCTTTATGTCTTTCCTATGCCTCTTTTAATTAGCATCTTTAACAACCAACTTAACTTACAACTGTACATGTAGCAGGAAAACGTCCTACTTCAGTATTAAAACAGAAATGAGACTNCACAAACAAACCTATGAGTCAGCATGAATAAAAGCTTGAGAACCCTCCTCACTTTTTAATAAAGAAGAATAAAGAAGTTGTTAGTAATGGTTAGTAATATCTAGCAAAATCAGAATACTGAATATCCAGCCTATCAAAATGGACTCAATGCTGGGAGTGCCTGACTGACACCACAGATGCCTCTTGCAGATTTCTGCTGAGTTCTGACAACTCAGAAATCCTCTTCCGGGTAGAGAGCAGAGAATTTGGCTCATCAGCATTATACTGGCACAGACAGAAGTCTTCCCTTGTGTAAAGTTAATGGTGCTTGAGCTGTGCTAGACCTGACAAAGTCTCAAGACTCTTGTGTTTCATACTTTTTCTTGTTAAGAATGGAATGACTAGTGTACTGTACTACTGTACTGTATTACTATGTCTCACTGCTGGTAGGGGGGGAAGAGGAAGTGAGAGGCTGAGAAAAGCACCCTCCTTTCATAGCCCCCCACCCCTAGAAAGGTTCTGCAGAAGGACCATTGAGAGGCTGAGGTTAACTGCTTTGAGAGGGCTGGATGGGCAGACCGATTGTTTCCAAGCTGAAGCCTTTTCCTGTTGAAACTGCCAACAATTATGCCAAACACAACAATTGTTTTGCAATATGGATAAATGTCTTCCAGACTGAAATCAATCTTGTTACACAGACTACTGACCAGTAAAGAGTAGCACTAAATGGACCTGTGCACTCTGGGCATCATGTTTATCCGTGCAGTGCACACATGCGTCACAGTGACAGAAAAATGCTGTAAGATACAAAGAGTTACCTGCAGTAATTTGGTTTTGTTGTCATCATCTCGTTGTTGGTAAATACACTGGCTGAGAAGAGCATACAGTTTTTCCAACTGAAATATAGTGAATTTCTTTGTTCTCTCAGCGACATAATCCAATAGTTGCTGAAGAAAAAAAAGTGGAAAATACAAGTTCAGAAGAGCAGAGGATCCTTTGCATTGGCTCTTCAGGTTTTCAGAAGCCATAACAATACAACAGAAGTGACATCCTGCTTGCTTATATTATTCAATAAAATATGAGTGATGCTTCAGAGAACAGACTAAACATCTCATACTTGAGAGACAAGAAAGGTTTTAATTTCAAGCAATATTTTACTCTTAATCAACCTATCAAATCAGTGATTGTAATTGTGAATCAACTGCTTCCAGAACATCATGATGACACAATCCACTTTGTCCTAGAGTGGCTGCCACAGCAAAGCCACTGTTGCATTTCATTAGAGAGTCCGGACTGTTGCTGCAATGCATGGCACCATAAAATGGATCTCTGGAAGGCAGGCTAGAGACCTTCTGGCTACAGCTGCCCCACACATCCCTAAGAATCACCTTTACCTCTTAGCTGAATGTGCACTGTGCCTACAGCTCTCCAGGCAGAACACACTGCTCAAGTTAGACCAGTTAGCTCCTACCTTTAAACTGAAGAGGGGATAAACTACCTGAGTGACTCTGTAGCAGATCACCCAACTCTCACACAGTCCTTTCTGCTACCAAAAATGGGAATGTCTGGAAAAGCAACAGTTAACACCCTATTGGCAGCACCTCCCACTGCTGGGGTTCCTCAGTATCTTGTGTGTTGTGTGAGGCTGTGAAGATGGTGCTTAAGAGAGCAGCCATGTTGAATGAAAATACTACTGCCTCACAGCTGCCTGTCATCAAACTGCCTCCCTCAGATCACCTAGCACCAAATTTGAGTATTCCCCTAAAATTCATTTGATACAATATGCAGATAAGACCCACAAACTGCTCACAGCATGCTTGCAGCTGCTGCAAACAGAAAAAACCCAAATCCTCAAATCCATCATAAAGGTTGTTAAGCTAATAATAACCAGCAGTACTAAGTACTAGCAGGTTGCCAGTGGGGTATTTTACAATTCAACAAGACCTTTTAAATTAAGAAACAAAAAGAGAACCCAGTTTCCAGGAGTGGAAACACAACAATCAAGACAGTCCATTACAGGTTGAATCATTTCACAAGCTTTATGTCTTTCCTATGCCTCTTTTAATTAGCATCTTTAACAACCAACTTAACTTACAACTGTACATGTAGCAGGAAAACGTCCTACTTCAGTATTAAAACAGAAATGAGACTTACTTCAAACTCCCAGTAACACCCAGTCCCCGGCTGTTTGTGAGCGTCCATTTCCCTCTCGCTGCGCATCGCATTTTCTCCCATTACACAGCAATCCTCTGTGTCACTGTCCAGTTCATTTTGGTCCTCTGGAACTTTATTCTCTTTATTGAATTGAAATGTCCTCCTCTTTGTTGCAATGCCTGAAGACTCTTTATCCCTTTTGCATTTACTTTTTGATATAACTATGAAGAGATATCAGAAAAAAGTAATCAAAAACATGACCAAAACAGGTCTTCCTTCAAAATCCAGAATCCTCATCTTAACTGACTTAGAAGGAAAATGATCAAAGGAGCTCAAGTACCATTGTCTGTCTCCCTACATATGTCTAAAGAAAGCGTTGCAAGTTAATGAGGTATATTTGCTGGTAGATTTTTAAAAACCAGCTATACAATCTCATTCACAGAAACAACAGCTACAAGATTTTATAAGCAGAAAATTCTTACTGTAGATACGAAGTATTACTTAGAAAGGAAATGACATTTAGTCTATTTATGGTACACAAATACAAGCATATGAACAATTCTTGACAGAATTCACCACAGCAAATACTGTATTAACTTACAGCTAGCTAAGTTTTATGTGTAGAATAGCCTCACCAGCATTGTTTTCTGATGCAGGACATCTGGCAGCTTGATTTACCAGTAAGTCCTCAAAAAACATTCTTCTTTCTTCCCTATGAGGCAACCGAATTTTGAAAACTTCTTCTTTATTAATAAACAAATCTTCTATCTGAAGCATAAGGATAAAAGATATTTCAGGTATAAGGGCAGACAAATTAATGTTCTATTTAAAAAAAAAAAAAGGTTAGCTTGGTGAAATAAAATATCTTCTCTAAGGGAACACCTCTAAATTTAAAACTCTATGAAGGATCCATACGATAAAGTGATGATATTTACCACCTTCAAGACTGATTGTTTTGTACTTCACTTGTCTTGCTGTTCTTTGGTTTGAATATTTACAGCAGCTACAGAGGGTAGAGGCAGGGTGCAGCAGAGAAGTGTGGGCTTTTTGGTAAGGTGTTTTGCTGTTTTTTATATATTAATTTAAATGAGGAGTCTGAAGTTGCATACTTTTAAGTTTTACTCCATTTTTCAATGCCTACTACCAAAAAGTATGGAAGATATATCAAGACTTATTTAGAAGGAAATTTTTAAAAGAATTTTCTGATAGAAATACCTCTTTTGGAAGATCTGCATAAGGCACATCAGATGTTGCAAGCAGCAAAACTGGAGCAAACGCTGGAATGTTCTGCAGTAGCACTGAAAAAGTAGATTTCAAGCTTGCTCCAACAGACTCCCACCACAGATGGATTTGTGGAATATAAATTATACTTGGTGCTCTTCTTTGAGCTTCTTGCATCAACTGGTAAAATGAAAGCTTGGATAAGTAAACTAAACCATGTAGAACAGGGAGGCTAATAAAGAACTACATATCAGTCAAACTATTGTAGGAAATAGTACATAAAGTCAAAGCTTCACAACAAACCAATGGAGCAACAACTCCTTAACAGTAACCTACATTTTTCACTTGGGAGTCAAATAAATAAATTTCTTTGAAGACAGAAAATTACCTGAATCTCTGCCTGATCTCAAAAGTACTTAGGTGTAAGATATCTCACAACTCAGCCAGTGAGGTGCTGTGCCTGAAGAAACAAGACTAACCCTACAGCCAGGTGTGTTTGTGTGTGTGCATCACATGGCTGTGACTACACCATTTTCAACTCAGAGCAGGCACACACCTAAGTCAGTCTGGAGCACAGTCTGAAGAGAAACCTATGTGAAGATGTGAGGGCTGAAGACTGGTTCATAATTTCAAGTACATTTTAGAAGAGGTGACCAGTCTTCAGCCTGCCTGAAGAGCTGAGAGCTGCATCTCTCACAGGCTCTCACTACCCAAAGGATCTATCAGACCAGATTACATGCTTTGGAAGATCACAAGCCCCTGCCTCCAGATGGTACCTCAATCATAGAAGACGATGGGCATCTCCCACATGAGGAAAGCACCAAAATATGACCACATGTACCATCCTTATTCAGAATCAATTGATTTAGAAGAAAAGGGGATTTTCAGACAAAAGATAACAAACAGCACATTCAAACCAGGGACCTCCATTAACAATCAATTTTGCTTATGTCATTACTTCATATACAATTCATGAATCCCATGAGATTAAAAAGAAGAAGATACCTGTGCACATCTTTCTTCTGGCGATGTGATGCCAACAAGCAAACTAGAAAGGCCTAGGTTATAAACTGGAAACTTTTCCAGGGCATGTATTATTACAGGTGCCAAACGAGAAGTTTGCCCATATCCTGGCTCTCCAACTAGTAGGAACTGTGGCCTGCAGGCCACTGGCTGGCAATAAGCATTTCTGGAACAAAAAGAAGAAAACAAGATTAACAATGAAGTGATACATAGACACACAGATGTTAAAAATGTTAAAATGTTTTTTTCATATCTATCTATCTATCT
>VYZU01083032.1:2043-14984 GCA_013401355.1 Ceyx cyanopectus | reverse complement strand
GAGAGTTGTTTGCTGTCCTTGTGATAGTGCAATTTGTTCTGTGTGTGTAATGTGTAGATTGGATGAGTGAAGTAGTTTGGTAAGTTCCTTCTTGCCCAGTGTTACATGACAACATGAAACAAGTCACAGCATCATAAGTTGATCATGTTTCACTAATGCCAAAATAAAACTGCATTAATTATGGTGTTTATATATATATATATATGTTTCCTAACTGTAGCTGCAGTCACTGACATAGTATGTCATAGTATGTCATAGTAGTATGAATAGAAACCTCTAGACAATTTATCCTCAGAATGAGAGATCACATTTCTGTTTTGCTTTTGCTATGGCTTTTTGTCTGCTTCAAAACTTAATGAGGATTTGAGGCCAGTGTCATCCTATAGAACATTTTGGTAGAAATATTTTAAGGTAACATTAATGACTCCTATCCTGCTATAACACTGCACCCAAGTGTTCTCTGCTGCTTCCTGTTAGGTACATCAGGCTAGCAGATCAAATACTATCCATAGAATGCTTATATGATATTTTTACAGGTGAGTGTGTATAACAAAACATTAAATGAATGTGTTGGTAAGTACAGCTGCTGAAGCTTCATGACTTATTCTTTTGTTTCAGTCTTTAGAAGCTGAAGCTCTTCAGCATATACTCTGAATTAACCATATTGGCCAATCTTTACAGGAAATCAGCAGAAGTGAATCATATGCTTACAGATGTGTACAAATTGAGGAATTTCCAAAACAGGAATATATTTGAAGATGTGTCTGATCTGAAGCTCAATCCTGGCATTTTATTTGTTCATATCTCCATCTAGACGATGCTTGATGAATCTGGAGAGATTCATGGTGATCTTGAGGCCATGAGTGAGAGGACTGAGTATCTGGCAAGTGTATATTGTACTGAAGGGATGTCACAGCAAGTGCTGGAACTAGGGCGGCAGACAGAGGAATTACAGCAAGTTATCAAAACGCGACTACCAAGTCTTCAAGATGCTGCCAAGGTATACAGAAGCAGTTTTTCTAATGCTAGCAGGCAGCTTGGGTGGGATGTACATAATGTTTCTGAGACTATTAGCAGTGCAGATTATTTGTGGTCTGTAAAAGGCATTGTGTTGTCTAAAGTTAGTTATTTTGTGCCCTTTGAGATACTTCCTACAGGCCCTGTTCCAGAAAGGGACAAAATTCCTGCAGGTCCTGCCATATCTGCCCATTTTAGATGGAGCACAGAATGTTAGGGGTTGGAAGGGACCTAGAAGATCATCTAGTCCAACACCCCTGCCAGAGCAGGGTCACCTAGACCAAGTCACCCAGGAACACATCCAGACAGGTCTGGAATGTCTCCAGAGAAGGAGGCTCCACAACCTTCCTGGGCAGCCCCTTCCAGCCTCTGGCACCCTCACTGGGAAAAAGCTTTTCCTTGTGTTTACTCTAAAATGTAGGATATATAGGATGTACTGGGGATCAGGGTGTGTCTCAAATAGCACTGAGCACCTGTGTTTAGATACTTGAAAAGTGTCTGTGTTGACACTTATGCTGTGCCATTTCATTTAGTTTTCTCTTAAAGGTATCTAAATGCTGCTATCTATTAATTCATATCAGTACTGGACCAGCCCAGGATTCCATCATGTAAGACCTACCTCTACAAGGGAGTGCAGCAAAAAGAATGAATGTGCTTTTTCATGTCCCTGACATCTATGTGTAGTTCTTAAAAACAGGTTTATTATTAATGTAAATGTGTCTTATACCTATGCAGTGCCTAAGGGCATGGTAAAGTGGTGCAAGACATAGGGAAAAACATACAAATCTTTTCTATTTGCTCTTACACTCAAGGCAAGGAATTTTACAATAACTCAGGAAAAAAAAGTATTGGAATGGTATAATAGTATATTTATAGGGGTTTTTCTGCTGTCACCTGTAAAAATGGTCCTTCTCCACATTTTACTCTTATTTCACAACATTGCAGATGCAGCAGCCATATGAGTGTAGTGGAGATTTGGGTACAAGTAGGCATAGTAGAAGTGAAACTTACTTACTAAACTTACTTTTCAGTTCTTAGAAAAATATTGGAACAATAGAATAAACTGTAGATTTTTATTAGAAAACATTGACATGAATAGAAACCAACATAGATTTATGAAGAAGAAAAATCAAAAGTGTCCAGTTTAATGTGAGTAGTAGATTTGTATATCAATATAAAATACGTCTTATATCTTGAATTAATAATAATTCACATTATATCGTTATTAACAAAGTTAATAAGCTTATCTAGTTAAAAATTCAACAGGTAGATATAAAGCTGGATAGAAAATTTAACTGGTCTGAAATTATTAACAGTTCACCGGACAAAAGGAGAGTAGTATGGTGTTGCTGCATTNTATATATATAAAAATTTGTAGAAAAGATACATGAAAAGGGATTAGCCTAACATATGATGTATTCAAAGAGAATAAAAATAATTTGTTCTTCATGTCTGTTGTTAACGGGATAATAAGTAGGGGATTGAAATTACAACAAGAGATAACTTCATGACCAACCATCAGAAAAATGCTTTGTACAAAAAAAGTGTACTGAAATAGTGGTCTATGGAGATAAGTGGGACTCCACTGCTAGTGGTCTTTAGGAACAGTCTGTAAAGTGAAGACAATTCTGTCCTGTGTTATCACGAAGATGACTAGAGAACATCTTGTGTTCCTTTCTAGGCCTCAAACTTTATGAATTTAGCTGTATAAAGTACATGCTATATTTGAGATTGAGGAAGTACTTGAAATAATAACTCTGGCTTTGAGACCTCTTTTTCCAGACTGTCATATGGCTGCTATTTTTATCTAATATTTAAATAAAAGTTAAAATTTAAACATTTAACATTCATTGTTAAAGCTAGGAATTAGTTTCGGTACTGTATATAAGCGGCGTAGTTAGAAAATACGGACAGATATATTGTAGTGTTTTGGGTTTGGGGTTTTGTTTCGGGGTTGTTTTTTTTTGTGTTTGTTAGTTTGTTTGTCTTTTTTATCCCTGAATCAAATGCATTGTGTTACAGGACATGAAGAAATTTGAAGTGGAGGTGAGAACCCTGCAGGCTGCTCTGGAGCAAGCCCAAGCCACACTGACCTCTCCAGAGCTTGGGCATTTGAGCTTGAAAGAGCAACTTTCTCACAGACAGGTAAAAGGCCAGGACTTCAAAGTTAGCAGTTGGGTAGCATGAGCTTGCACAAAGAACAGTGAATATTGGTGAGCCCAAATTGGTGTTTCTTAGGTAGGTCATTGTTTTAGAATCATGTTCCAAATTACTGACAAGGGATTAAGTGATGGAATGGGGAAAACGTTCACTCAAAGGGAATGGTTGAAGTATAATTCTGTACAAGTCAGTACTTACATTGATGCAACTCTGAGAAAAATGCATCTAATCAAATTTTAATCCTTATTAATAATAATGGTAAAGCTCTGTTCTTACCCAGTTGATACCCATTTTCATCATCATGTTCTTAAAGTACTTCAAAAGGCAGTCTAGATTATTACTATCATTTTACAGACAGAGATGCAATGAGATAGTGTGTTGCTAGCTCCCTAGTAGCCAATTAGAAAGCCAAGAGAAAATTCATTTTTTAAGTGCAGTAAAATATCTGTAAGATGTGGCTGCTTTCTGCATTTCTCTTGGCCTACTATAGAGATTTTTTAGTTTGTTATTTTTGGCCTCAGTCTCACGACAAGAAAAATATCCCAAGTTACAGCTTTCCAAGTTATATTAACACAAGTATTTTTGTACTTAAGTGCTTAGAAATAGGTTTTACTATGATTTTTCATGAATTGTTTTTATTCCTATTATATGGGCTTTTTGCTTCACTAATATTTAAACAAATGCTTATTTCAGTATGAGCAATGCTAAACAAAGTATGTCCTGTTTATATTCAATTTGTAAGTTAGATAATCAAATTTGCTTGTTTGGGTGCTTGAACTCATTATTTTTTCTTTTGCTACATGATATACTATAGGAGTTCTGCAAAACTGGTTTACTGTGGCATTTTGTTTCTAGCATCTGTTGTCTGAAATGGAGTCCCTAAAACCTAAAGTTCATGCTGTCCAAGCCTGTCAGAGTGCCCTGAGGATTCCTGCAGAGGTGGTGACTGGCCTGCCAATGTGCCACAGTGCTCTGCGTCTGCAGGAGGAGGCCAGCCATCTGCAGCACATGGCCATTCAGCAGTGCAACATCATGCAGGCAAGTGGAACTCCATCCCGAGTTATTCTTGAGTAATTTCAACAATGGCATACAAATTGTGGTGAAAAGAGGGGATTTCATGTCTCTGTACATTCCTCTTTTCCACGCGGGAATTTCCTCGCTAAGTTTCAGTCATTTCTGACTCTGGAGTTTTGGGGGATTTTAAGATTCGTGATCATGTTAATTGTTGATCTGCTCATCAGACCCTCATCTCTGTTTTCTCCTTGATCTGGCTGTGGTTTTACTGTAATGCTGTTAGAATTAGATAGGCAAGTAGCTAATATATTTTATGCAGGTTAATTTTATATCATGAGTTAAATTAATATATTACTATAATATCAACAGCTTCTAATGATTGCATAAAAACTATTGAGTTAAATTGCCTTGTAGCTATATAAATTTTTTTTTATTCTCATTTTACATGTATACTTTTTATATACATTACTGTTTTAAGGCATCACCAAGAAGAGCCTGGCTCCAACCTCCTGATACTCACCCTTTATATATTTATTCAACATTGATTATGTCACCTACAGTCTCCTTTTCTCCAAGCTAAAGAGCCCCAGCTCCCTCAGCCTTTCCTCATAAGAGAGATACTCCACTCCCTTAATCATGCCAAAGTTCATGTGCTGAACTCCATGTCCCTCTTGAACTGGGGAGCCCAGAACTGGACACAATACTCCAGATGCAGCCTTACCAGGGCAGAGTAGAGGGGCAGGAGAACCTCTCTCGACCTACTAGCCACACCCCTTGTAATACACCCCAGAATGGCACTGGCCCTCTTGGCCACCACCAGAGCACACTGCTGGCTCATGGGCAGCCTCCCAGCAGCTAGGACCCCTCAGGTCCTTTTCCCCTTCACTGTCCTCCAACACGTCTGTCCCCAACCTATACTGATACCTGGGGTTGTTCTTTCCCAGGTGCAAGACTCTACACTTGCCCTTGCTGAATGTCATTACATTTCTTCCTGCCCAACCTTCCAGCCTGTCCAAGTCTTGCTGAATGGCAGCACAATCCTCTGCTGTGTCAGCCACTCCACCCTGTTTGGTGTCAGCAGCAAACTTGCTGACAGTGCACTCTGTGCCCTCCTCCAGGTCACTGATGAATAAATATATTGAACAGAACTGGTCCCAGCACTGACAATGATGTTACTGGCAGGATGATCACTCTTCAGTAGTTCTCTCAGTTTTATTTTCTGTAAAATGTAACTTTTTCATAGTCTTTCCACTACATAAATGGAGGCTTGAAGTGAAAAAGCAGATGAAAAACCTTCGTAGTAAAACCATGAGACTAGGCAATGGTCTCTTTTGGTTGTTTGGTGAAAATACTTGTTGGAAGCAGAAGTTCTAGCTCAGTTAGGTAACTATCAGTTACCTAAACATCATCTTATGTGAACTGTTTTCTGGAATTAATGAAATGAATGAAGCCATTTAATTAATTGCAGTTCACAATATTTTTGAACACATTTTTTCCTGACTGTATTCCTGCTTTGCTTATCCAGATGTAAGTACCAGATAGATGTCAGTTTGCTTCACTTCAGAAGGGATATCAGTCATGCTTGAACAAAGTAAATTCTTATTTTTATGTCAACACTCAATATTTCATTGTCTCCCTCTCTAGGAAGCAGTGGTTCAATATGAGCAATATGAGCAAGAAATGAAACATTTACAGCAAATGATAGAGAATGCCCATCATGAGATCCAAGACAAACCAATAGCAACCAGCAACATCCAGGAACTCCAGGTCCAGATCTCACGTCATGAGGTAGGAGAGCCAAAATCCAACAACATGGGGTCAACAGCAGCTCATTGACTCAAAAAACTTTTCTTTAGCAACTGTCAAAAATTAGCTGAGTAGATTTTCACACTTCCTCAAGACTAATTGAGTAGATAGACTTAATTCGACTAGTAAACTCATGCTATTGGTGCAGTGAGAACTCTTTGTTTGTTTATTCTGTTAGATGCGTCCTAATCTCCAGGCAACATTATGACAAACAAAAGCATTGCATAATTAAGGGACAGTTAATAGGCACGTGACTGAGGAGTGTCACGGGATTCAGTGTTGAACAGTTAGATGATCACTGCTAGTTCTGTGAAATATGTATATATATATATATATATATATTTTCTAAAATACTGAACTAATTCCATCCCAGTAACATTCTGAAAACACCAAGAGATGTGAATCACAGGAAAACTACAGTAGATTTGGAGGAAAACTCTGCAATGTTCCTTTCAAAAGCTGCTTTTAACATCCATGTTGAGTTCTGTCTGTGGAGTTACATGTCCCGCCCTCAAACTCTTTGATTATCGGTCCTCAAAGGAGTTGGGATAGTCTCTGTTCAGCCTTCTCACTGTGCTGACATGGGAGCTCTTGAGCCTTTTTCCCCTTCCCCTGTCTGTGGTGTATTTCTTGGGATGGAAAGTGAGCCATCAATCTTCCCCTGCGACTTTTGGCACCAGATGGCACCATTTCTTTACCTTTGAATTAAAGCTCTCTGTGCTATTATGTAATAGAACCTAATGTTATATCTGTTGTTCATTTTCTATCCATTTGTTACAAAAGTTACTTAGTATAAAAGCAGAGCACTTTGCTTAAACAAGCACTTCTGGTTTTGTTGGTTTTTGGTTTTTTTTTAGTGCTGAATTAATAATGCTACTGTTCCCTATTCAAATGGTTTGGAACAGAAAATGAATGAGAGTTACTTCAGTGATACAGTGATAAGGAAGGAATGATGGTGCAGGGAGGAAGGAATTAAAAATGGGGCAACTTGAAGTTTCACCTGCATTTGAAAGAGTTCAGCATTTAGGTGTTCCTCTAAATGTTTACAGGAAGATAGCAGCTTTACTCCATTGTACATGTTGGGATCAGCCAGAGTGGAGAGCTTTGATACTTGCAAACTTTCCACGTTTAAGGATAAGGAGTTTTGAACAATCAGGATACACATATTTTTGCCTCATATTTTTTCTGCTAAACAGAAAAGCTAAATTGGAAAAGCATAGCATAAAGGGGATATATTGAACCTTGTATTATTTTACTACTTCAAAAGGCAGATCTGTCAAGGTGTTTGTTAAATGTGCTACTAATTTAAGAAAACCTTAGTTACCACATCCCTGTTGAAGTCTGCACAAACAAGAAATTAGAGGCATTTATAATAGATATATTTTGAATAAATAAGAGGAAGAAAAATATACTCAGATTTATAGGAAGCTTCTGTTACTATGCATATATGTAACTAGTTACACTCTGGAACTGTTTCTTTAGGTATGTTTCTTTAGACTTTCGGGTAAGAAGGTGAGGAATTATCTCCATGCTTGTGAATTATGTTAATGGATAATATAGTACTTCATAGGACATTGTATTTATAAGTGGCTTTATTTTTTCTCAGTTAAAATTTTGCCTTCTTTTCTTTGTTTTCACTAGAGAGAGTTAGTGCATTGAACATTAATGCCACAAATGTTATTGCATCTCAGTAATACTGATGGTGTTAATTGAGTATATTAAATTACAATGATTTCCTACTGGGCCCCAGAGATGTCATTCATTGAGCATTAGTGAATGACTGTCACTTGCCAAACAGAGCAGATAACTAAAATTCCAGCTGCTAAACATTAAAGTTATGTCTCAATTTCCTTGCAGTTTGTTTTTCAATTGATCTATAGTTAATGTCTTATATGCCAGACTTTGCTTAGTCTCCAAGGTAAGCCGTGGAGCTCCAAGACAACTCCTTTTGTTGCTAACCTAACAGTGACCAGCTACCACTGAAACCCAAGCAGTTAAGGGTCATTCTCAGTCTTTGTGCTGCTTCATTTCTAACTCTGGATTTCTCACTACATCCACTACATCTGTTCAGCATAGTGAGTTGTTTGAAATGGTTCCTTGAAATATACAGCCAAGAAAATCTTATAAGTTTACCAGCCTGAAGCAGTAATCTTACTTTATTAAAAGATACTGACATTTTTTTTTACTATATCTACTAGATCTTGGAACTTCTGTTGCTATTTTTCCTTGAAAACTTGTGTTTATTGAGGAAATAAAAACAGTTATAAAATTAAAGCAGAAACATATATTTGTGAATGAATAATCATTGACTTTGCAGGCAATCTTATATAGGAGTTCTGAATGAAAATGACACTGGACTGAGCAACAGTACAGGGCAGGAGAGAAGACAAGTCAGTTTCTAAGACTATTAATTTCCATCTTTCTTGTGACTAAACTTGAATTTATGATGATGTCACCATTTCATAAACATAAACCCCAATATTTTAAAATAGAGTCTGCTTGAGGCCAGATTCCCTAGCTTCTTCTAAAAAAAAAGTTAGCACTGGGTGCAACTTAGTTTTAACTCTGAATGCTTACACAAAACAAAAACAAAATTAAAATATAGTTTATGCAAACACTGGGGGAAAAGCAATCCAGTGTGCATTTAATCTAATTATGTGACTGATTATTCCTATCACACTTGATCTTGTTAGACCCTGTGAGTTATTGTTTGAACAATTAATTCTTTCTGGCGAGTGCTGAATGGAGCATTTTTTACAGTTGTGGTTAGCACATGACCTCATTTCCATGGCATTCACTATGCAGAGAAGCTTCATCTTCCTTAGATAAATGCAAGCAGAACAGAGGGGGGAAAAAAAAAGATCAGAAAGAAGGAGAAACGTTCCCCTTTGCAGTCTGAAGCTTATAGACTTCATGTCAGGTTCAGGCTAGAATCAATCGGGAGGTGTCCCTCCCTCCCCTCTGCCGTTACCACACACTCCAAGCCTTCTGCAGCACTGTTTGTGTTTGCTTCAAAGCTCTGGGCTCTGCGGTTTAGCTGTGCAGTGAGACGCAACCTGACTCGTTCCCTCCACTGTCAACATCCTGCTTGTCAGCTAAAGCTGCAGCTTCTGCAGGGCTGCTGAGAGGCAGAGCTGTGATGGCATTGGCTGGGCTGCGCCACGGAAGCTGAAGTGCTGCTTTGGCCTTCATTGGCTGCCTCTGTGGTAAGCAAAAAAAAAAAAATCAAAAATGTTTCCTCAGGAGCTGGCTCAGAAAATCAAAGGATACCAAGAGCAAATTGCTTCTTTGAATTCAAAGTGCAAGATGCTGACAATGAAAGCAAAACATGCCACCATGCTGCTAACCGTGACAGAAGTGGAAGGGCTTTCAGAGGGGATGGAGGAGCTGGATTCAGACCTGCTCCCAGCACACCCTGCTCATCCCTCGGTGGTTATGGTAAGGAATGCTTTGGTCTCTCAGTGCTGTTTACCTGAGCTGTTTCCTTTTGCATCATTGCAACATCCCCGTGTAGCAAACTGCCACAGCTCACATCTACGTTTTGCTTTTGAAATGGCTGGAGTGTGGCAAACCAAACAAATTGCAGCTTCCTCTTACTGTGTTTTTGCTTTATATGGGTTTTCAGGGCTTGTTGGTAAAGGATGAAGTTGTTTAACAAATACCAGTGAAAGTTGTCTGTAATAAGATGCAAGTACAGTGCTGTTTTGTAGCTGTCAGCATGCATGTGCAAATGCTAAGAAACCCCTGAATTGCAGTGTTAAGATAAAACCAGAGTAAATTTAATTACATAACATGTTGCAGTCCACAGGTTTATGCACCGTATTTTCAAAGCTCTTGTCTTAAAATGTTGATGTGATAATTGACAGTGTGCTGCTGTATGCTCAGATGAATGTGTTAGATATGAAAGCTGGATAAGTAGGCCTTATGTTTAAATTACTCTGCTTTTGTTTCTAATTGGGTCTCATTACATACATACTGCTAATGCTATTGAGATTTTTGCCTGAGTGAAAATAGAGTGTGGATTTCAGGCTTTATCAATATATAACAGCATTGGGGAAGCAAGAGGAATATGTTGCCTCGATACTGAGGTCAATACTGCATTGTTCTTTAGCTTTCTATAGTATTTCCATATGCAAATGTGATTATGCTAGAACAAATGTAGAGAAACTGCTTTGTTACTGAATTGCTTGCTATACACTTTCCTTTAAATTCATGAGGGTACAGGTGAGCATCTTTGTATTGAAATAGGATAGATAAATAAATGAGACTGTTAATCTAACCAGATTTTTAAACTGGTCATTGTGAGAGCATGAAATATGACTAAATAATGTCATGATGATACTGGCCATGTGCTGGTGTTTTTGTTTTGATCTCAATCTAACTCAATCTGAAGTTGAGGTAACTGATTTTTCTTCCTATGCTCTGGGGTTGCTGTTCCTGTGGCAGATGACTGCTGGTCGCTGTCATACACTGCTCTCCCCTGTCACTGAGGAGTCGGGGGAGGAGGGAACCAACAGTGAGATTTCTTCTCCACCTGCCTGTCGCTCTCCCTCACCTGTGGCTAATACAGATGCTTCTGTTAACCAGGTACCTCCCTCTTGGCTTCATTCAGCTTTTGTCTCAGATACGCATGGTTCCATTCCACAGGCGGTTTGTTTCATCCTCTGAAATAATATTTACCTGTAGCTTCGAGGACCTGAGGCTGAACCTCTAGCCTAACTCAAGCTTCAGGTGCTACTTCAAAATGGATTCACTTCTGAGTTTAAAAAGTATAAATCTGGTGTTGCAGCTATTCACTAGAACTGAATAAAAATTAAGTGACAGCTACAAAGCTCTTGTATGTCACTACTACTTTCTATGTGTAACTTAATTTTTTTCTCAATAATACTCAGTGGAATCTTGCATCCTGAGAAAAAAAAATGCATTATGTCCATATACATCTACCTTACTTGTAACATTGAAGTCACAGTCTGATACCCTCCACTTAACA
Organism: Ceyx cyanopectus; assembly: GCA_013401355.1. Taxonomy (NCBI): domain Eukaryota; kingdom Metazoa; phylum Chordata; class Aves; order Coraciiformes; family Alcedinidae; genus Ceyx; species Ceyx cyanopectus. The sequence continues at coordinate 3,997 of VYZU01083032.1, read as the reverse complement.
CCATTTCAAGTATTAACTGCCATATTTTTTTTCATGTATTGTTCATTCCATACTTACTATGACAATCTATTTTAAGTGCTAATGAGGCAGATCAGTGAAATCACTGAAGTTAAATTTTAAATGAAAACTAAGGATTCTGCCTCTTCTAACATGAACATGTACATCAGCATGATTAAAATGCAAGTAATGAACCAGCTTGTTGAGCATCATGTGCATGAAGGCACACATAAAACATTGATCTTTAGAAAGCCTCAGGATCAGTCACCACCTCAACAATTTCATCATGTTCTGGGTTTTGTGGTTGTTTGGTTTTGCATTTGTGACTACTTCCAAAACTGCAGACTTAAAGGGTAGAGTGTGTTGTGTTACATTGCTGAGTAGAATTAGAGAAGTTTCAGCAAGATACCCATCGATTCCTTCCTCTAATTTCAAAGATATATGTAGAGCTGTATGTTTCTAAATATAAATTATTTGTTTTCATGAACTGATATAAGTAATAATACTAAGTTAAGATAGTAATGGTGACAAAATCTTCAACAGCATAATAAAAAAACTATGTAATTTTTCTAGTGTTCTGTCATTTCAGATAATAAGAAATTTCCCTGTAAAATTCATTTACATTAGAAAATCAGCTATATATTTCAACACAAAAAACTTATGTCTGTTAATCAGTGAAAGTTTTAAAGGACCAAGAGAAGCTTGCTTCCTAATAAACAAGGCAATGTATCTGGAAATGTAAAAGCAGACTAACTGCTCCAGTAATTCAAGTGATAAGGAAAACCCAATGAACTTGCTTTTGCACCATAAACTGACACCAGATTGCAACTTTTAGAACCTGTGTTTTACTAGGGCAAAACTGAACAAAAAAATGATGTCTTTTATTTAGCAGAAGATCTTTGAAAGATATAAAATCAATGGTGATTTAATAATCTAAAAACTAAAAAATAAGTTCTTCAGTGTGGTTAATGTTGAAATGAACTGCATGTACAAAACTATAAGCGGAAGAACATTCCAAATTGCAGTGGTTTACTTACAAAATGCTTAGGTTCACATTCACATGAGATTAAAACTAAAGAACCTATGAAAAGGCCAGTGCTGATGAAGGTGAATGCCCAGGGAGACTTCAGAAAAGAAGGTTGGTTACAAAAATAATTCCAGACATTCATGAATTAGGAGTTTAAATGTAATTTTAAAATATTTCTTATTCAGTAAGACAACAAAACTAATTTAGAAATGTTTTGTTTGAAAAAGTAGTCTGTTTTAAGAGAACTAATTTCTCACAGGAAGATCACCTGCAAAATACCAGAAAAACATGTTAATGGGTGCTCTAGAAAGTAAAGAATGATATTAATTAAGTCTTTGAAAAATTATCAAAAAGCTCTTAAGAAGTGGAGGTTAGAGAGGAGAAGGTTGGATGTTAAGACTGTTGTTAAATTTATCTCTAAAAGTCTGTACAGTCATCAGGATTTCCTAGCATCTCTTACTGATGAAGTGTAGTTAATTTGAATTGAGACTTCTATGCACTATTTTTATGTCACTAAAAAGCAATTAAAATATAAAGGATCAACTACATATTAGTGGAAATACTTGTTCTACGTATCTAAATAGATTTAAACAAACCATAATTACAAGAAAGTGATAGATATAACACTGTAATAAATTAAGTTGCCTAAGTTGTTTGTTTTGTACTGAAAAAGTCTAAAAACATTGAGGATGGGAAGTATAAAAATGTTAGCTTTGAAAAGGCTGAGGAATTTAATAGCTTATAACATTTCAGCAGTAGACTACAGTCCTTCACTGCAGTTTATTTTGATGTGTAGTAAAATCATACACTTCATCTGTGCTGGATTCCTCAATGAGAATCCTTTGGGGCTAAAATATCTCACACCCAAAGATGCAGCTGATCATAGAATGATGAAAATATAGCACAGTTTTTCAAAATTTTTTTTTTTTT
>VYZU01083031.1:0-38820 GCA_013401355.1 Ceyx cyanopectus | reverse complement strand
CCCCCCCCCCCCCCCCCAGTAATCTGGAACTTCCTATTGACTTTCCATGGATTTCAGTGCATTTTGGACCCGATCTTAAAAAGAACATCTGGTTGCAAATTCATTAGCCAAGGCTTAACAAGATAGCCTTCACAAAACTAATAGCTTCAGATTTCTTGCTTTGGTACTCTTTGAATATCTTACTGTAAAAATCTGGTGGTCTTGGGAACTAGCATAGTGGTTCCAACAGCAACATCAGTGTGGTGTTGACAATGTGCTCACCTGCTGTTCTCTGATCCTGTTATTTCCTCTTCAGAAGTACAGCTCAACATGTTTCTAGCTATGCTGCCCAACACACAGGATTTATAGCTCAGCTGAGCTAATGTTGGTATTGGAAGGTTACCTTCTCAGTTTCTCCCATTCCCTTTCCATTTAGTCAAGAAATTCTGCTGTATTTTTCTATAATGATTTCAGGCCCTCAGTAGGTGTTAGGGGGAGAGTTCCCCCAGCCAACAGGTTAGCAGAAGGCACTGGCATCGTAATTTTTAACTGTTGAGTCCTTTAGAACCTGGAAGAGACTGAAACAGTATTTTAGGCTTTCAGGGCTTTTGTAATCTGCAGAGGATGTATTTAGCTTTCTAAAATTCCAAATAAATGGCAGTCAGCCTCAGCTATATATGTTTGTATTTTAAGTACACAGGCATATAAAACCAAGGAAAGTAGAACCTGATCCATTCCATCTATCCTGTTTTAATTTGCTTCCAGTAGTTTACACAGGGAGGGAAATACATGAGGGCACAGAGGAAAATAGGCTTCTAAAGAGGTTGCATTAATCTGATGGGGTGTGGGGGGGAAATAATCACACATTAGGCAAGGAAAATTTGATACTTCAGGTACCAAAGACATCAGTGCCCGTGGACACAATTTTCACAGCTCTGCTGGATTTCACCCTTTAAAAGTTTGTGGTGTTATTGTTGAAACCATGAATTTATAAATGTTATTCTTGTCCTTTTTTTGGACTTCATTTAATCAGTTTAAGGTATATGCACATTATCTAGATCCCTCCTAGCATGGCTTTTTTTCTGACTAGCAGTGCCTTTATAGTTAAACAAGTGAGGCATTTGGTCTGTAGTCATTTTGATTTATAGCAGCAGGAACAAAGCGAGAGAGTACAGACGTCAGTGCTGCTGCTGCTGATCTGGCAACAGAGACTTCCTAATGTACAAATTACGTCTTTCACCACACAATTCCCTCTCTACCCTAACTAGAGGCAGGGAAGCATGCTTATTTAATGCAGTGTCTGCAGTCTCCACAAAGGTGTATGTAGAGTACTGTTGTTACAGTGCTTGTTTTAGGCACATAGTTTATATTTTGGTGCACTTTTTAAATTTTTGAAATGAATTTTCCATAATGGCAAATATTCTGTAATTTAGTGTTCTCGCCTCTACTAGAGAGAACAGTCATGTGTGAGTTAAAGCCAGTTGTGGAGGTGGCTATGGGGCTTTACCTATATGAGCACCTGTCCACGTGAAACTTCAGTGAAACTATTAATTCATTGTCCATAGACCACCCAAGCAATGGTGTTTTGTCCACATCTGACTCTGGAGGTGTTTGAATAATGACCCTAGGGCCAAAAGGCTCCACATGTTGATGCTTGGATCCTTGCACCACGGAGTAAAAGGAGGACTATTTTGATAATTAGTACTGAATATGGATAGTGGAACAAAGCAAGACTCCAGAGGAGATCTTGTCCCACTAGTGGCATTTCAAATTCCAGGGCCAAGTTCTACTGTCTATACCTACTTCTGTTCTGTATGTAAAGATCCTGCCAGTTTTCCTTTTCAAATGGCATGAAGTATTCCACTAACCAAAGACTCAGCTGGGTAAAGCAAAATCTTCTGGCAGTCATCAAGCCCAGGGACCAGGCATCACATGGCTCTGGTTAATAGGCGGCTGCATTTCATTAGTGACTGGAGTGATTCCTGTGCATATAGCACCATAACCTGTATATCTGCTAAGCCTTTAAAGCACTTTGGGCTGAAAATAGCTCAATGCAAAATAATGGTCTCGATTTAGCACCGCAGTCTGTAGCCAAAGACTTGGAGCAAGTCCCAAGGCTAGAGCAAAGATTGACTTCTTCCAAACCTGTTCCTCTGAAGGCAGATCCAGTAGGTGCAGCACCGTATCCTGAGCAAACACAGGGAGCTACCCCCATGTCCATTTGGCAGGCACTGCTCCCCTCTGCCATGCTGACAGGAGAGTGGCTGTTTCTGCACAGACAGCAGGCTGCTTCCTGCTCCTCAAGCATCCCTCTGCTTCCAGTATCATATGGCATACACTGGCAGCAGCTACCCTGGCTCTCCCAAGGTCAGCTTTCAATGTGGGGAAATAGACAGTAAAGTCTCCCTTATTTATCAGTTCTAGTGCATGCTAATATGCCATCTCCCATTTCACATGCTTGGATACTGAGAGTTGCATCATTCGTAACACTAAAACCAAGCCCAAATGCACCCTGAGGTTGGTTTTGCCACACTGAAATGAAACGGTATTTTAAGTATTTTATTTAAGACGGTAAAAAAGGTAAAACTAAAAAAAAAAACAACAAACCACACCAATAAAACATAGTCACAGTGTTAGAATGTAAATGTCTGTGGCTGAAGGTGGGCTGTTTGCCATCCCTGGGACTCTGCAGGAGCCTTTCCCAATGCGTGTCTTGCTTTCCTCACACGTCCTGTGACTAGGGCCGATTACTGAGCTGCTTGTGTGCTTGAATCGTATCTACTGTGATGAGCCTGGGATTGGCTGCTTCCTTCAAAACCTCTGTCCTGTGTGGCTTGGCGGCCTATCTGCTAAATAGATATTTAGTGAGGAGAATCCCCACTGATACAACCAAGTAAAATATAGCTGAACAAAGAGGTGACGTAAATGCAGTTTTATGCATAAGCTGGGTATTAAAATGCGTAAGCACGCTCCTGTTGTCTTAAGGATCCCTATTGCCACCCAGCATTGCTTTTATACTAGGTTTGTTTCCTTTTTTTTTTAACACACACAAAAAAAGAGGCTCATAGTGTTTCAAACACCCAGTGAAGCCCTTGCTGTGCAGAAGTTGTTGGATTTCTTTTTCTCTTCAGAAATTTAGTTTGTGGTCTAATTGCTTGCCCTTTATTTATTATTTTTTTTCCCCCTTGCATTTTGGAGCAAAATGGTTATTCCAAGTACTTGGTGCTACAGAAATGAACTGTTTCTGAAGCTACTGCCTTTTGCCTTGACAGAAAAAAAAAAATAATAAAAATAATTTGCTACTCTAGGGTTGGTAATACACCCAGTCCTGAGCTGCAGGGGAACAGGCGTAGGTGCAGCCGGGAGTGTGTAAAAATGGCTGTGCCTCATGCCCCTGGGACTTGGACGGCACCAAGCTCGTTTGCAGGCTAAATTAATATAGTCTTTAGGCTGCTCTAATTTAACCAGCCAATCCCCGACCTCGAAAGACCTTTATCTGCTGGGGAGGTGCCAGGAGGTGGAAGCTGGTTTCGGGTTCCTTGCATGGCGGCAGCGGGGAGGTGCGGGATCTGTTCCAGCTGCTCAGCGTCACCAAGGATTCCTGTCTGGGAGGGCAGCGCTGCTCCAGCAGCACACGCCAGCCTCCAGCAACTTGGCAGCGCTGCAGCCGAGCTGAATTGAAACGGGGCAGGGTTTGGCCAAAGCCTGGCTGCCCGCTCTGCCGGCCAAGGCCAGTGACGGCTGAATTCACTGATTCCCATTGACTTTAATAGGGCAGGGATATTGTCCTCTCTGGTGAGCTAGGCACAGATGCGTTCTGAAGTAGGGCACGGCCTGACCCCACAAAAATCTGGGGAGCTTTGGCATCAAAGTCCCCAGCGGAAAAAAAAAAGGGTGGAAGCAGACAGGCGGGAGGAAAATGTAAATAAATGTTTTGGGTTTAACTGTGCCCTCAGGGCTTCCCTCTGACCTTGATGAACAGGAAAGGAACACAGACGGGAGGCTGGGGTTATGCGTGCAACTGAGGACATGCACCGAGCAACCATTTTATAAACCATTCTTCTTTAGAGCCCAGGACTTGATTAATGGGGGTGGGGGGGAAGGAACAGAACGGTGGCAAGGGGAGAAATAACGGCGTGTGGATGGAAAATGCAAAAATGCTGAGCGAGTAGGCTGTTAAAAAGACATTTTAAAAGGTTACTTTTCTGGGAGAAAGGGAAATCCATTGTAATCTAGTGAGCTGAGTGTGCTGCTTGATGCCCCCCCACCCCATCCTCCCCTCTGCGCCTCAGTGCCAGGGAGGCTGGGGCTGGGTGGGGGTGGTTGGTACCCGAGGCGACCCGCAGCCTCGTGTGCCACGGGACCGGCGTGAAACGGGTAAACGAAACAGTAATTATTCATCACAATTATTGTATTAACAAAAAAAAAAAAAAGGAGAAGGGGGTGTAGGATGGAACCCACCCACCCACACAAAGGAGCTGCTCAAGGCAAACGTGCCAACGGCACCAGCCAGCCAGCGTGATGGATAAGCGGGATCATTAAAAAAAAAAAAAAAAATCCCATTAAAGGGTCTCATTGAGGGAAGGAGAGAAAAAAAAAAAAAAAAATCCCATTAAAGGGTCTCATTGAGGGAAGGAGAGAAAAAAAAAAAAAAGAGCCGGGAGAAAGAGAGGAGGCGGGTGGGGGTGGGGAGCGCAGAGCCCCGGTGCGTGTCACTGAGGCAGCATTGACGCAGGCGGCTCTGACGGCAGCAAGCGCCGCGGCGGGGACGGCGAGAGGCTGAATGGGAGCGGCGGGCGCGAGCGCGCGCTTCAGCCTCCCTCACTCCCTCCTTCCCCTCCCCCCTCTCCCGCTCCCCGCCTCAGCCGCGGGCGCGCGCGGGGCTCTCTCGCTGCTGCGGCGCTCATCGCTGTGTCGGGCACGGAGCGCGGGGCGGGAGAGCGGGTGGAGGGGGACGAGGGCTGTGTGAGGAGGGGAAAAGGGCGAGCAGACAGGGCTAGGGCTCTGCCTCGCTGGGATGGGTCGCCTCGCAGCTCGGTGAGGGGCAGGGGGTTGGTTTGTCTGGTTTTTGGCCGTTCTTCCCACCCACCCCATCGTCAAGGGCAGGGGCTGTGACCTTTCCGCCTCGCCCCGCGCTGTGTCCGTGTCGCTGCCCCTGTGGGCTCGGGGGATACCGAGCCCTCGGTGGGCCTGAGCGGTGCAGAGTGGGTGCTGTGGGTCACAGAATCACAGAATGTTAGGGGTTAGAAGGGACCTAGAATATCATCTAGTCCAACCCCCCTGCCAGAGCAGGGGCACCTAGACCAAGTCACCCAGGAACAGACCCAGGCAGGTCTTGAGTGTCTCCAGAGCAGGAGACTCCACAACCTCCCTGGGCAGCCCCTGCCAGACTCTGGCACCCTCACTGGGAAAAAGTTTTTCCTTGTGTTGACCCTAAACCTCTTGTGCTCCAACTTGCACCTATTGCCTCTTGTCCTGTCACTGGATGACACTGAGCAGAGTCTGGCTTCATCCTCCCTACGCTCACCCTTAATATATTTATGGGAAGCAATGGTTCCCTGGTAGTTGCAGCTTTACAGCAGAGGCAGCTGGAAAACACCCCTCATCCCTTCGGTCTGGTTCTCACAGCGTGTAGGATGTCCGGGGACTGTGGTCCTCAGGGAGGAGATATTCACCTTTCCTGTTAATTTCTCCAGGCTTTTCCCCCTATGGTCTCTGTAAGATGCAAAAGAAAGCAATGACTGTATTGCTGGTAATACAAATACTTAGGGTTTGTTTGCTATTGCAGTTGACTTTTTCTGCTCTCCCTTTAAGAAAGGAGAACTTGAATCTCATTCCCAGGCATTCTCTGCAGCTCCAATGTAATCGTTTGTCTTCAGGACCGGAACACTTCATAAGGGGTGAAAGGTGGCAACACTGTGTTTTTTTGCTGTGCTTCCCTAGCTTTGGTGTTCCATCTGCTGTTAAGCAACCCTGAAAATACCTCCTTGTCTGTGTGACTGATGTTGTGCTGTTCCTGAATACAATGTAGAAAGGAACGTGCATTTTAGGGTCATCAGTCTGGTAACTCCAAGCTCTGTATTCACTACAATCTTTTTATCAAAAGGCCAGTACAGGAAAGAGTTTTTTTCCCCTCTATCAAGCAGGATAATTTCTGAACGGAAGCAGAAATGTAACACACAGGCCCTGACTAAAAATCAGAGGCTAATGCAGTGGCAGAAATCTGGGAAGAACCTGCTAGTGGCTGTGTCCTAGCCAGTGTTAAACCAAGCAGCAGGAAATTTACTCTTCAGGCAGGAGGATGTTTGTACCCATGAGCCTGGATGTGTTCCTCTGTGACCTGTGGTAGATTATAGTTAGATTATACTTAGATTATGATCCTGCCTGGCAGGGGGGTTGAACTTGATGATCTCCAAGGTCCCTTTCAACCCCTCTGTGATTCTGTGATACTGTGAGCTCATGACATCTGATTGTTCTCTCGCATCCATCAGAGCAACTTGGAGGCTTCTTTTGGCAAAAGTGCACATTAATGCTGGTGGAAGTGGAGAATCCTTGATTTCCTCCTCTTTGTTCTCACCAGAAAGGTCTCTGTCTTGTGTTTAGGTCCTCATTCTACCAAACTTGCGAAAGCAAAGCTTTTGCAAGACAAATTTTGTCCTTGAACAAATGAGGTTTGCTGAAGGTTTTATTTAATGAGTTTTCAAACTGTAAGTGCTGTCTAGAACATCACTAAGGCTTGTGACTATGAGTGCTGGTGTTTGTTGCTGTTCCTGCCTTACATTTTACTTATACACTGATGAGTAGTGAAGTAGTGCAACTGAACTAGTATAAACATTTCATTTTCCTTTTTTTCTTTCTGTTCCCCAGTATAATCAGATGGAAATACCAAGAGTTCATAGAATCATAGAATGTTTAGGGCCAGAAGGAACCTCCAAAGGGCATCTAGTGCAGCCCCCCTGAAGGGAGCAGGGACACCCTCAACTAGCCCAGGCTGCTCAGAGCCTTGGCCAACCTCCCCTGCAATAGCTCCAGGGATGGGGCCTCAACCACCTCCCTGGGGAGCCTGTGCCACTGATCCACCACCCTTATGGTAAAGAATATCTTCCTGATATCCAGTCTAAATCTACTCTTCTCTAATTTAAACCCATTACCCCTCGTCCTTTCACTAGAGGCCCTTGGAAACAGCCCCTCTCCAGCCTTCCTGTACCCCCTTCAGGTACTGGAAGGTGGCTCTAAGATCTCCCTGGAGCCTTCTCTCCCTGGCTGACCTCCCAACCTGATGCTGTGCTGCCAGGGGTGGGCAACAAAGCCCTGTATTGGGGGCACTCCCAACAGGGTAGCTCCCTTCCTACCACAGGGGCCTAGATCGGACCTCTGTGTCGGCCTGCAGAGACTTTGGCTTGTAAAGAAGGCTGTAAGGAAGAGTGCTTTAGAAGTAAATAAATAATAAAAAAACCCCATGGGTCTTAAATCTTTGGAAGAAAGTGTCATGGAGAATGGCAGGGACAAATGCTAGAGTGGCAGTGTTTGAGGACAAGAAGCCTTAGCAGGCTGTTTTCTCCTATTTCAGCCCTTTTGGTTACCTAAGGTACCACAAATAATTTCTCAAGCGTGCAGTGTTCCACATACCCCCATTGCAGAAACTCCCAGTGCCAACCTTCTGATGCTAGGCTAGAGTCTAAGAAACCTTGAAACTCGTGAGTGGAACACCCTGCTGTGTCTTTTACAAAGCATAACACAGGTACAGCTTCATCACACTGATGCCATAGACACTGCCAAGGCAGGTGCTTGCTTTCTCAGCTGGATAGAGGACAGTGGATTTTGACTCCCAGGAAGAAAGGAGTTATGGAATTCTTGCCATAGGAACAAAGGAGGTGAGGAAAGAGCTGGCATAGAGGCAAGGTAGGGGAAGAAAAGCACTGGAAAATCAGAGCTGCTGTCACTATGAGATGGGGGAAGGTTCTGTACACTTCTCTTTCTTGAGTAGTGGCTGCTGCCCTGAACACTTCCATCCTGCTCAACAGAGAGCTGCCTGAGAATCCAATCCACAAACTCACACTTCTAAACATTGGTAAAGGCTCAGACAAGGCACCATATTTTTACAATTTAAAATTATGCCATGATAGCTAAGGTTTATTATTAGATCAAGTCTTGGTGCCCATATGTGTTCAACAAATATGAAGTGTTTGCAGACGTAGGAAAAGTGGACAAAATAACTTTATTCTGGAAGGTGAGAACACCCTGTTCTCTCTAACTTAACAGCAAATCCAGCAAGGCCTCTAGATTAATGTACCAATCTTCATATGTTCTGTGAAAATACATGAATGTTGTGAAATTAGAGTACACATTCCATGCTGAAGATAATGTTTAAAAACCCCAAACTAACAGAAACTGACTTAGTGCCACCTTTCTCTTAGTGCTGAATTTCATATGAAGCTTTCAAATGCACCTTTCACCCCCTCCTTTGAATTGTTAAATTATGAAATTCAAAATATGGTAATTTTCATAGCATAAGAAACTGGGAACTGCAACAGTCCTCTGTTTTCTTTGTGTTATGTGTCAGTTTGTACAGTGGTGATCATTATTAGCTTGTGGGGGGTGGAAAAAAGATATGGTGGCAAGTTCTGGGATTTGTTTTTAAAAATGTGAAAGGGGGTGAAGCACAAGATTGTGAGTGAGGGAGAGAGATTTGAGTTTAAACCTGCACTAAACTCTTTCCATGTCCTTGCTCAAATCACTTAGTGGACAACACTGAATTGTGGCCCTATCAAACAGTGTCTTGCCATGCAAGAATCCCCAGTGGCACTAGCCAGGGATGAAGGCAGTACTCATTGTGAATAAAGACACTAGAACAGACTCTTCACCTCTTTGCTGCTGGTTCCCAATTTATAAAATGAGGATAATACAATTTACCAACTGTTCTGGGTGTTGTAAGGGTGCATTAGCTCGTGCTAGCAAATCACTTTGAAGACAAAACCAAACGTTATACAAACGCTAAGGATTCTGTCAAGACGTGCAGGGGTGTATTCACAGTTCAGGGACACACAGCCTGGGGTGGGGAGAGGGCTTTTACAAGAATTAGGCTTTAATAATATAGATTACTGCAATATCTGCAATGCTGTGTTGCAAGTCACCTCATAAAGACGTACAAAGCATAAGTTACAAACTGCTTATAAAAAAGTGAGTAGTATGGCACTGCATGAAAGGGAATTTATTCTCCCTGGTTGTGTTGTTAAGTATTGGTTATGTATTGCTGGGTCAGATGGTACTGAGCTGAGTGAGCCATGTCAGAAGCAAGTAAGAGAAAGCCAACTTGCAATATAAGATTTCTCTTGGTCTTAGAACAGTTGTGTTTGGTTGTTTGCTGTGACTGTGCAGAGTGTATTGTACAGAGGTGGCTTTGTCCTAAGGATACTATTTCTATCTCCTCTGAACTTCTAATTTTATATCCCTTTAAAATATGCTGCATTCAGACCGCCTAGTCACTGAAACCTGCCATGAATGGTCCTTTGTGAACATGATTGACAGGCTAGGCTGGTAATCCTTTAAAAAATAAAGCAGAAAGTAAAGTGTTTGCAAACTGAGCTGTGTTTATAGAAGGTCTTTTGCCTGATGATTTCAGTTATTGACTCATGTGAGGCAAATACCCAGTCCAAATCCACAAGCCTGAAAACACTTCAAGTCTATTTCTTGAGTATGATGGAGTCTAGCAGAGCCTGATCTCCAGACCCCAAGGACTCCTTCTGGAATCCCAAAGCAAGGGGTCACTGGACGTGGTGTAAGGGTTTCTATTCACCCACACACGTTCTAGATTAGGACCTTTTTTCTAATGAAAAGACTTCAGAGTTGCTATACTGAATGCCATTTGCATAAGTTTGGTGATGTAAGTCCAGCAAAAGAAAACAGTTCATGTAATCCTATCAAAAAAGTTACTGGAGTAACTGAAAGTTCAAATGAGTGATAACATGGAAATGAGCATTAAAAATGAACTAATAGCAGAGCTCTTCTGTACCAGATCAGACATTTTTCCTTGAGGCCTACCTGAGTGACAGCTCATCACAGTGCCAGGCAGAGGTGGAAGGAGGCAGGAGTGGGAAGTACTAGAATTCTTACATTAAAAAACCCGACCAACCAGTAAACAATGGTGATACACCAAGAAAACCCAAACACTAGAAAATTATGTCAGACTGGTCCTATCCCCACCTCAGAAGCTTTCTCTTTGCTCTTCCCCTGGGCTGTGTCCAGGCAACCAGCAACATGTTATCTTCTCCCCTCCTGCCATTTCCCTCTGGGATGGTCCCAAAATAAGTGCAGAATCTCTGCTAGGCTGTGAGTAAAGAAAGCCAGCATTGGTATAGAACATGGGAACTGGTACTACCTTCCCTTTCTTCTCTCTTATTGTACATGTGAAGGAGTTAAACCTTGGAAGGTAGATCCTTAAGATGGTCCAAATCTTGTGTGTTGTGGAGAGAAAGTTTAAAGAGTGCCGAGGAGTAAGCAGATGGAAAGTTTTCCTTCAGCAATACCTAATAGAGAGGATGGAATCAAATCCCAGTGTGCGTTCCACTTAAAGCTTGGCTTGGTACAGCCTCAGAGATTATTGTTTACGGAATTATCCTGTTAATCCCAGATCTCTCCCACATCTCCCAGGAGATGATTTATTCTGTATTTCCATCTCTGATTTCCATGATACCACAGTAAAAATATGATCTGTCAGCATGGTAATAATTTAGTGGAAACTCTTGTGTGGATCTTGGTGGGAACTTCCTAAAAGAGCTATGGGATAATGCAGTGTCTTCTGTTGTGATAGATACACTCTCACTTCTGTGCTGAATGGGTGAAAAAAAACCATACTAAGATAAAACAAAACATAATGTATAATTGCTCTTAAAGCTTGACAAACACATCCAGTTCTGGTAAACAGAACAGTAAATTTTTTAGGGTATCTCTCTGGAGGAAGGGGCTGTGCTACTAGGTCCTGAAAAACTCCACAAATCATTCACAAAAATAAACACCCAGCTAAATCAGACTGTGTAAGAAATCCTCTGCTGCTGATTTGAAAATCTCCTCCTTTATTATGCAGCCAAATCTCACCAAAGCCTGCGTGGGTGATTATTGTTAACAGGTATATCTGAGGCCACTGTGAATCCCAAATTTAACATCTATTTTAGCAAGAGAGTCTTTATGCCTCCTCATCTTGCTTGGCACTCGTTTCCTTCTCAACAAGATGAACTTTAAAAGAACCCAGCACCTTTTTGAGTGCTTCCAGTAGACAGTGAACCTGATTTAGGCTTGCAGTGACACTTGCTTACATCACCAGGATCTAAAATTGTTCCAGCAAAGACTGTCTTAATGGTTTGGGCAAGTAGCCACTTACTGCATGCAATCATTTGGAGGCCACAGAAGCCGTGGCCCGGACCTAGCAGGACGCTGAAGGACATTAGGACACTTAGTGTGGGGCTGGGGACGAAAAGGGGCAGAAAGCAGCATTCACTAGCGCCATCAAAAAGCGGACCTGGCCGCACAAGCCGGAGTTGTCCTTCCCGGACACCCGGCACCGCAGTTTCCCTGCGGCTCGACCACGGCACGAAGGCATCCGGCTGGGCTGGGATCTCCGAGAACCTTCCCTGCCGCCCTCTGTCCCCCTCCAGCGGGGGCTCGGCGCGGAGAAGGGGCTGCTGGGGGCTTTCCAGCCCGGAGGCCCCGCAGCGGCAGCGCGGACACGCGTGGGCCGGAGCAGCCGGGCGAGGCGCTGCCCTCCCTCCCCCGCAGCGGGGCCGGGCGCGCTGCCCGCAGCGGGAGCGCGGTGCGGTGCCCGCGGCCGCCCGGGAGCCGCGTGGTGCTGGCAGGCGGCTGCGGGGTTATTTAACACCCGGGCTGTCATTTCTAGGACGGCGGCGCACGGGAAGGGCGGGGAAGCGACGGTTCCCCCCCTCCTCCGCGCTCCCACCCCCTCTCCGGCGGCTCTGCGGCGCCCGCGGGGATTGGCAGTCCCGAGGTGCGGCCGCCCCCCGCCGCCGCCGCCCCCGCTCACAGCAGCTCATCGCCGCCCCCGCCGCGGCTCGGCAGGGCTCGGGAGAGCGGCAGCGGTCCCCATATGCGGTCAAAACCGTGGCGGTGGGAGTGTGACCCCACACGGAAAGGAGCCGCCTGCTTCCATCAGCTTTTCTTTTTTTTTTTTTTTTATAAGCCCCTTCTAGCGCTTAAAAAAAAAAATAAAAAAAATCGTTCCAGCCTATACAGCAAGCAATTGGTACTTAAAAAGATCGAGCCATACACCAGAAACATTTCAGCATGTACCCGAGCCTAAATATATTTGGAAAGATGGGGGGTAGGGCACTTTTACCCGGCTTTCATCAGTGCCTGCTTGAAGAGAGACAGAAATAATTAAGGGGAAAAAAAATAAATCCCTCCCCCCGCCCGAGCAATCATAATACATTGAAATTTCCCAAAGTCTAGTCAGCTGCAAAAAATAAATGTTTCTGGAGCTAGAGGATCATGTTGCAGACGCGTGTGACTGCAAGACCTAGATTCCCTTCTCCCCCGTCTCTTTCCTTAGGTGTTTTTTAGCATTATTATTTGTTTTGGGAGGGGAAAAATCATCTTCGCTTCAGTCTCTTGCTAGAGGTCCAGACTGCTTACGTCTGAGCGCCCCTTATCATTTCAGTGAATGGCAATTGCAGCCTTGGTGCTGTTATAGCAATGAAGCTACAGACGTCATTGCCTCCTGTTGGACGTGAGATGTGTCCAAGCATCAGCCCCTTTTGCTTAAGAAAAACTCTTTAACTTCCACGCAGCCGACAGGCAGGCTTTTCTAAGATCCTATGGACACAACGTTGTACCGATAGAGTTATATCTTTTTTATTTTTATATACATGCACACACACACACAGGTGTGCATGTGTATGTGTGTTCGTGCGTATGTATATAGACAGAAAGAGATAAATTAAAGCTGCAGCTCTATTGCAAGCTCCTCAAAATTCCTGCTCGTCAGAGTAGCTCTGCATCGTTTTGTTAAATACAACCCGGCGGGAAAGCCATCAGCAATCAGTTTCGGGTAACAAGGAAGACTTGTTGAACACCTTGTTCTCCAGACCCCGGGAAGATGCTGGGCTGGTGGAGCGTGGAAGAGCCAGGATTGTGCCCTGAACTTCACCCACTTGGCAGCCGCTATTCCTAAACCATTTCCCCTCTCCTCCCCTGCCTCTTTGCCTCCCGGACTGAGAATCTGCTCTTTAAAGTTGATCTGAAGGGGAAAGCAGAGACGAGCTTGTGCATAGTCTGGAGGGTAAGTTGTGTCCTCGCCCCTTCCCTCTTCCCCCCCCCGCGTATAGATACGCGCTAGCGAGCCCTGAAATCCCCCAGGAAAGGGGGCCGGTGGCGGGGTGGGGAGACGAACGAGACGGGACTCCCCGGGGGGGGAGCGGCACACCTCGCATCCAGCACTGAAAGGGTTAGGGAGGGAGCGAGCAAACCGCCGGACCGACCGACTGCGGGGGGACTGACTTCACGGCGGAGTTTGCAAGGTGTGAGTTATGAGTGACTCTTCCCAGCCGGCTGCGGAGCCCAGCAGCGCAGCTCTGCCGCCGCTCCCGCAGGTGCCGGGCGGGGTGGCCGCAGCCTCCGCCGAGCCGCCCCCGCGCACCGCACCGCGCCCCTGCCCGCGCCCGGCCCCGCGCCCTCGCCCGGCCCCGCCAGCCTCCCGGGAGCCGAGGATCCCCGACTCGCAGAGCACATGACCCCTGCAGGGAATTCAGCCACCCTGCACCTGCAGGCTCTTGTCATCCCTCCTCCGCTGCTCCTGGTTTTCATTTGAATCCTGTCATTCCCCCCCCCCAACCATCCACCTCTCACACCCCCACATCCCCCCCCCCCTTTCCCTTCCGCTTTTTCCTTTTTTTTTTTTTTTTTGACACAAGAAATCCCAACAGGGGAAAATATCAACCAGCTCCATCCTTTCTCCCTCCCCCAATTAAGAAAAAAAAAAAAAACAAACCACCACCACCTGCTAACATTTGGAAAAACAGCAGAGCACTGTATTGCCTCTTCCTAATTCTCCCTTGCACCCTCAGATGAACGGGCAAGGAAGGGGGAGACCTCCACAGCCCCTTTAGACGTGGGGCTGAATTGATGGGATTGTGATTTGTAGGATTTCTCCACTTAGTCCCTGCCTCCTACTTGCTCTCCAGCCACTCCAAAGTCTCTTCCCCTCTCTTTAAGCAGCGATTTCTTTCAATCTCTCTCTCTCCCTCCCTGTCTCTCTCTCCCTCACACTCTCCCTCTCTCTGCACATACACTCATCTCCCCGGAGAGAGAGAGAGAGGAGAAACTCAACTCCCAAACACCGACCAGATGTCGAAGAAACGCAAAGCCCTGGAGGGCGGCGGAGCCCGGCTCCCCCCCGAGGACCCCAGAGGCTGCTTTGGGGCCGGCGAGGAGCAAGGTAGGGCGGCGGAGGCCTGCAGGTGGCCGGGCGGTTGGCAGCCGGGAACCCACCGCAGGGGCGACCCAGCCCGCCGGGCCTCCCGCAGCCCACCGGCACCGGGGTGACTTTGGCGTTTAGGCCGGGCTCTGAGCTGAACTGCGGGGCTCCGAACTGCGGGGCTCTTCCCACCTCACCGAACGCTCAACTTGTGCGCGGGGAAAGGGTTAAGGGGACAGAGGGACGAGGGTGTGAGGGGATGGGCGGAGGGGCTGCCGAGCGGTCCAGGCTCCCTTCCCCACTGCAGTTTGTCCCTTGCATGGGCACAGCCACGCTGCCTCATTGATCTCTAGCTTGTGTAAGGCTCTGTTTGCAGGGCGCTTCTGGCTCGGGCAGCGAAGGAGCTATAGGCACCTAAGATGTACGTTGTGGTTTTGCGTGGGTCCAGTTTCCTTCAGCAAGTCCCTGGCCCTGCTACGATTTCGGTTGCGTCACTTCGAGGCTTCAAACGCTGCACTTGCAGCCCACTTTGCATCCGGCTAAAGTTGGCTTTTCCCCCAGCCTTGGTGCTTTGCTGTAATTTTCAAGCTCCAAGTATTTGTGGTGAAAGCTGCTCTGTACTTTTTGACAAGATAATATCACCGTAGCAGCTGAGTAGTGTAAAATCAGCTATGCACACAAGTGTGAGGGAGTTCTGCAGCCCAATTCCTTGTTGTCGTTCAGCCAGCCCAGTGGGTTCCCTTCCTTTATGTTTATTTGAACTAAGTGGGCCCAGATGAACAAAGCTGAGTTCCAGGGCTCTGGGCTTGTGGCTCTGATGCAAAGGGGAGAGGAAAACACCAGTTGGATTCAGAGCACTGTTTCAGGCTGCTGTGGATAGCTCTGGAGTCCAGGATGGGAGATGGTGGGTGTGTGGTGGGTTCAGGTGATGCTGTGAACATGGCTCTGTGCCTGCTCCAATTCAGCCATGCAGTGCTTTTACCTGGGCAGGTGTCTACAGCAGAGAGGGATGGAATGAGTGTGGAATTCTCCAACATGGAGTCTGTGGCCCCTTTTGGAAAGATGTGAAGGATTGTAATGTCACATGTCACCCAGATCATGAAATGTACTTGCCACCATGGATGTTTTTGCTTTTTGCAAGGCAATGTCTCCAGCACTGGCTGGTGTGCTCCTCTGGTCTCGTTAGAAATGAGCCCTTGGTAGTAGTGATTCACCATCTCCAAAAAAAGAAGGTTTAGGGTTTATTTGGTTGGTGGCTTTAAATTGCTTGTCTTTCTCACAAGAAAATAGGATCTATGTTAATCTTTTCTTATAATTTCTCTGCTTAAGACGACTCTTGACATGGGAAGGACATTTTAAGACCCTGTGAATGACTTTATTTGCATCACAGCATTCAGTGTTTTTGCAGTGTGGAATTTTGCTGTTACTAACCTGGAAAATCTTACCTGTTTGTCAGCAATGGAGGAGGTTAAACACAAGAAAGGGCATTCAGCAGAGACCTCAAAGTTGATTATAGATTACATTTAATTTAAATGTATGCCAATAGTGGGTGTAGGAGCACCTTACATATTATTGTGATGCAGTGATGTGTGCCTGGTTTTAATTTTTATTTTTCCTTTTTTTGTTTGTTTTTAACTCCACAATAGTATTTCCTGTAACACTTCTGGTTATGTAACAAGGAATAGAACAAAATGTAACTTTAAAACAAACTGTTTTCTCTTGGTTTCAGTGTTTACAAAACAACTAAAATGTGAAGTGAAAAAGTACTTAGTAAAACATTTATGTGTATTTAAAGAGCGTAAATAAGGTATCTTTTTACCTCATAAAGGGACACAAGGTATTTTGTAAATCAAACTGATTGAAAACCTGTGCTTGCACCTAGGTAATCCATGCTCATGTAATCTTTGACACAGTGAATGATGAAATTAAAAATCTAGTTTTATTTCTCAGCTCAAATTTATTTTTGTGATCTGTTTATTTTCCCCCCCTTACTTTACAGAAAGGAATGTTGCTTGTTAATTCCATTGCCTGTGCCTACATAACTGTAGAAACCATTAGGAGTGTGCAGTGGATCACAGTGTTGGAGTGTATTTTTGTGTGAGATGGTGGATGTGAAGCTTTCCTAAGGTATGAGATGTGCAGGTAATTTATTTATATATATATTTTTTTATTAAACACAGCAGTTCAGTATGAAGCACTGTGCTCTTGCAGCAGGTTTACTACCTCTGCAGAGGAGGTCTAGTTGTTGGTTGGGAGGGAGGGGGTGTAGTGTTTGCCCAGAAGTATGGAAGAGCCAAGCAACTCCTGGGTTTTAGTGTTAAAATGTGTGTGTGTGTCGAGAGAAGGGAGGCAGAGAAGGGGAAATGGGCATTAGTAAAGGAAGGGAAGAAAAACAGAGAGCTCAGATTTCTGGAGGCAGCCAAATCCTGTGTTCCTGCAGAAGCCAAAGGCAGAAGCCCCTCTGTCCTCTGCTAACGAGGAGACTTCTTTGGTGACAAAAGTGAGAGTGATGAGAGCTTGGTTGTGGGTCCGCCATCTTAACTCTGTCTCATCTGAGGGCATGAGTTGCTAACAGATGAATCTCGTGTCCTTTCCAAGGTCTGCACTTGTGTTTTTAAGTCTTAAGAAAGTGCAGACTAATTCTTAACTGCTCCAGACTGCGTTGGATATTTGGCCAACTGGTGTGTGCTTGCAGAGTTTCATTCAGCTCTTGTTTATCCTCACTTGGCAGAGCTGTGGGTGGACACACACTATGTAGGCCACGATACAGATTTTTCAAAGTTCCCTGGTGTGGTTTTCTTTTTTCTCTCCTTCAAAGTATTCTATGAATGCTGTAATACATACTCTAACCTTGCATTTTCTGATGGAGTCTGATGCTATGTGTTTCAAGCCTCCCTGGTGTGGAGAGGAGATAAGGGATGAGAGTGCTGAGCATCTCCCACCTTCTCAACAGTGAGAGCCTGAACCTGTCTGTCAACTCAAGGCACTTCACTCCTTCATCTTATTAAGAGGTGAACTCCTAAGGTTGGCTCCCATAATCTCTGGAGACAAGAGTACAATTTCTGGGGAGAAATCAGATTTTTGTGTGAGCTGCATTGCCTCTCATAGGTGCCTCTTTCTTTCCATTGGCTGTGCACGGAGTCTACATTGATTTACTTATATCGGTCTCAGTGGCAGAAACTCCAGCAAAGCAGAGAGGGTCTTGGCAGTGTGATACCCAGCATGGAGAAGGTGGGATTTATCTGCTGAAATGCAGTTCTCTGGACTCCCTTTGTAGCCAGGAAGCAGAACATTTCTAGGGAGCAATTTGTCTTTTCCTGAAGTGGAAGTCTACGTTTAGTCAGCAGAATCAGATCTGAGAAGTGCTGCTTCTGTCAATTGACTACAGAGGTAGTACAAACATCTAGCCTGGATGTAGACAACTGTATTTCAGCAGCTGACTCCTGCCTGTGACCAGGTATTTCAGGCTTCAGGGCAAGTCACATAACAGAGATTGTTCTCATTGTGAAAATTTTCCTCTTGTGTCCGATCTGAACCTTCCCAGGAGTAACTTGTGCCCTTAATGCAGTATTTTGGAAATTTTCTTGCAGAGATTTCTGAGCATGATGGATTCGGGGAAGGCATAATCTCTAAATTCCCACTGAGGCTGCTCTTTCTGTTTGGGTTGCATATGAAGATAAATAAATGCATTTCTTCTTTCACCTCCCCTGTGGTCCGGCTGTTCAGAGTGCTGAATGGGCTCCATTGTCACCAATGGGAGTGATAGTTGAGAGTTTCCAGTGCTTTGCAAAATTGGTCTCTAAAGAAACAGCAGTTGCAAAACTCTTCCAGAGGCAAAGTTGAACTGCTGTCTGCCCAAGAGTGATTTGCAAGACCCTGTTTGCTTCCTTTGAATTCAGTGGGATTGGCCACATGGAAGTTAATCATGTGCATAAGGAAGCATTTGCAGGATTTTGAAGGCCTTAGATCTTATTAACCAAAGCCCTCTTGAGGGTCACTTCTATGCAAAGGCTACTTCTCTAGTCTTTACTAGGAGGGGCAGTTGATACTAAACTATTCTCTCTGACTAATACTAGATGATTTGTGTGAGTACTTAGCATTCATGTTTACCCTGAACTTTGCTATTAAGCTATTGATTATTATTAAATCTTAATTTGGGATCATCATACTCAGGAAACCAAGTCCTGTCAAGGCTTATATCAATGATATGGAAATCAGACTTGAACCCACCTTCTGAATTACATCTTTCCCCCATACTCAGTCTTCATCAACACAAAGTTACAGTCTTTAATTCATTTATTAATTGTTCAAGTGACTATTTGGATTCCTTTGAGCTCTGCATGCTGTTGTTGATATTCATGTTTCTCTGATACAGGTGGAAAAGCAAAGCTTTTTTTTTTCCTTTGTCTGTATGATTTGGGACTTTAGTTTCTCCCCATACTTACTTTTACTCCCTCCTCTGTTTCCTGGTCATTCTTTCCACTTCCGGATCCCACTCTGGCAGATCTGGCTACTCCAAGTTAAAATGTTTAGTGACAGAGGCTTATGGGTTTGTAAGGGCATGGGAAAGAGAAGGGAATTATTGTACAGCTTGGGTTTGGTGCTGATATTGTAATAGCACAGAAAAAATGATTTTTTCAACTCTGTTCAGAGGAAAAAGTTTGTGTCAAAAAAAAAAAGTGAGAGAAATGCAGCAACACAATTTTAAGGGCTTTGTTAATGGAAATAAATCCATGCTTTCTAAAGCTGATTAGCTTGATGGTTACCAATAGTTAGATTATGCTCCATTTTCCTGTGTTAGATTTTGATTTTTGATCTCTTTTTCTCTGGAGAGAAAGATCTGCTTTCCAGATGCTGTGAACCATAAAGGGGTTCTAACTTTTAGGTTCAGAGGCTCAAATTCATTATTCTTGAAAAGAAAGTCTTACCAACCCACTTCAGTGTATGTGAAGCTGCAAACTGAGCATGCTGGGAAGATGTAAAGCTAAGCAGAATTCAAAATATTTAGGAAGAGAGAGCAGGGATGAGGTATATATGCTGTGAAACAGCATTGTAAGTGCTCCCTGGAAAAAATATCTTCCTCAGGTGTTTCTGCTGACTTGCTTTCCCATCCAGTGTCTCATAAAGAGAGTTGAGAAGCTATTCTGTTCCCATTTGTTTCAGAAAGGTAAGTTATTGTGTGCCTAGCTATAACTTTATGAGCCTTATTTGACGTAAAATACAAAGGCTTGAGTGTTTTGCTGAGTCAGTGTTTCCATGCAGAAGAAGAATTTTCTGTCTAGAAGTGCAGGACTGCCTAGTAGAGCTACCTGGGCTGCTGCTAGCAAGATGTGAGGTCACTGTCTGCATTCAGGGGAATAAAGCTATCCCAGCTGACATCACGAGGCAGAGCCACAGGGGGATATTTTAAATACATAAAATAGTTGCTTTGGTTGGAAAGTGGGATTTTGGGGTGAAATACTGACTTGTAAATAAATTTCTCCCACCATTTTAAAAAAGTGGAGGTGACTTTTTAATTACTTGTGGGCATGGAGATAATTCAGCAATGCTGGTCATGTAGCATGTATGGTAATGCTGTAACAACACCTAGTGAGTCAGGAATTGGAATTTCAGAGCAGTGGAGAAGTCTGACTGACATCTAAAAATGGAACTTTGGTTAAATAACCAGCCTTTCCAGCAAGAGCAGCTCTTGAAGCTTTGTGATAATGATTTGAGGCTCTACTTTTGTCCTTCATGAAGTTGCAGGGTGGTTACTGTGATGATGGGGCTGTATAGCCCTGTTTCTTCCTGCCTGTGAGGTCAAGGTGTTACCATCCTCCTGGCTGGCCCCAGCCTGCACACAGGGATACTCCAGTGTACCAGGAACTCTTAACTCAGGGTAGCAGTTGGTATTGAATGGAGCCAAGTGGTGCAGTTGGCAGAGTCCACACCTGCTGGCTGCTGTCTTCCTACCCAGAGAGGCAATGGGGAGAGAGCAGCTCCAAAAAAAAAGATCTTCAGTGAAAACATTTTTCTGATTGGCCTGTGAGGCCCATCTGGGGCTCTTTAGCCTGGAGAAGAGGAGACTGAGGGGGGAGCTCATCAGTGTCTATCAATATGTTAAAGGTGAGTGTAGGGAGGATGGAGCCAGACTCTGCTCAGTGTCATCCAGTGACAGGACAAGAGGCAATGGGAGTCAGTTGGAGCACAAGAGGTTTAGGGGAAACACAAGGAAAAACTTTTTCCCAGTGAGGGTGCCAGAGCCTGGCAGGGGCTGCCCAGGGGGGTTGTGGAGTCTCCTGCTCTGGAGACACTTAAGACCCGCCTGGATCTGTTCTTGGGTGACTTGGTCTAGGTGCCCCTGCTCTGGCAGGGGGGTTGGACTGGATGATCTTCTAGGTCCCTTCCAGCCCCTAACATTCTGTGAAGTGAAACTGACAATGTAAAATCTTCACAGGTTTCCTTTAATTTCTGCTAGAATGAAAAAGTGCACGAATCACATGGTTTTGCTGCCAAAGTGTTGCATTGTTTCTGTTTGTTTTGCTCAGCCACCCTCCTCTCTAGGCAAATAAATAAATAAAAGAAGCTGCTTCCTTACTCCTTGTCAGCCAAGGAATGGCTGTGCTATGAATTGTGTGAGGGAGAGTGCCTCTCTCCTTACTAGCTGTCCATACCCACAGGGCGTTGGCAGGCTGTGCTGTATGGATGAAATCATGTAGCTGTAGTTTCTGAACCTTTCTAAGTCCAGTGCTTCTGTGTGGGAAAGGAGATTGGCTGCACAAGCTCAGTGATGTGAAAATGCAGATGTGTTTATTTTTGAAGGGCATAGGCAAAAACAGAGACTCTGATCATCTCTAACAAAGCTCTTGCTTGTTAAAAGTGCCTTTGTGTCTTCACCCTTTGGCCTTAAAGGTTTTTTCTTTTACTGTTTGGACATCATCCTGTTACTAGAAGTAACTAGAAGTTCCTAGTGATAATGCAAGAACCTTGGCTGCTCAGGCAGGGGGGTTGGACTAGATGATCTTCTAGGTCCCTTCCAACCCCTAATATCTGTGAATCTGTGAAACTCAGTGACCAGCAGTTGTGGCTTGATGCTGGAGGAGAAGAGGGACACTGTCTGGGTTTGCTGGGCTAGAATGCAGTCAGTTTGTGTGTTTATCACCTCAGTCCCAGTGTGATGGCTAAAAACGTTGACATTTAAGGTGTGCCCACACATTGGGCAATTGAGCTTGTGTTCCTAAGCTCATTCCTACTGTGCCTTCTAACATGTGGAATGAGCAGCTGTCTGTTGGCTGTCAGGCTGTATTAAAGCCATCCACACTGTGCTTTAGTTGAGTTCTGTGTCTGGGCTGAGGGCTGGTTGGTAACAGGTTGATTTTTCAGTTAGTGTTGAGCCCAGACATAACACAGGCAAATTAAAGATGAAAACCAGTACAATACTGATCAGAGGTGGAGGAGTCAGACATGACAGCAGTATGAAGTGATAATTATAAGATAGGAGAGAGGAAACAAAGATAATCCTTTGATTGTACTTGGAAAGCAGTAAGAGACAG
This sequence comes from Ceyx cyanopectus, assembly GCA_013401355.1. Lineage (NCBI taxonomy): Eukaryota > Metazoa > Chordata > Aves > Coraciiformes > Alcedinidae > Ceyx > Ceyx cyanopectus. The sequence goes on along the minus strand of VYZU01083031.1, from coordinate 16,887 downwards.
CCAGGCTTCAAGACTTACTTAAGTTTAGAGATGAAAGCAGAAAAATTACAAGAGTGAAGATGTCAAGGCATTTGGAGAAGGCAACCTCTCTGCATGAGCATGGACTGAATTTCAGAAGAACACTATTTTCAAGAATAGCCCTTTTTCATAAAGCTTTTTATGCAGTTGTCTTTATTTTTAGTTTTTTATTTTGTTGTCTTTTTAATATCTTTATTTAGGTGTTATTTTAGCATAAAAAATTATCTGTGCAAAATAAGCATATTGTTCTGTTTGTGCTCAGTTTAGCTTTCTAGACGTGGAAAGTCTGATTTATTTCTTGCTTTTAGTTTTTGTTAACCTGCATTAGTTTTCTGTTGTATTTCCTTTAGCATGGATGCAGCCAAGATTGGCTTATGCTGTCTATAATTATCAGCCAGGCTTTGCAGGTCTGCTGTGTATATTGGTAATCACTTTCTAATGTTATGTTTTGTAACTAAGGATTGTAACTGAGTAAGATCAGATGGTAGGGCTCTGTTTTAACTGCCTATGCAAGTTCAACAGATGTCTTGGGGAAAAAAAAATTAAATAAGTTGCAGGTGAACTGCCACATTTTCCTGCAGTGGAACTTTTAAAAGCAGAAGACAGTGCTGTGGCCCATGTAGGGTTTTGAGGCAAATGATGTGGATTGCATTGACTCTGTTCATGGGGCCTGAAACAAGCTAATTTTTAAGATCCAGATACTTTTTTTGCAGCAGGTCTTGTTTGAATGTTGGTCATTATTGTTACTGGCCCATTGACTTGCAGAGCTTTTTAGTTTCCAACTGTATTTCCTTACCTTTGCGTGAGGAAGTTTGCAATGATTTGGGATTTCATGCAAGAACCACAGCTGAGATTTGGAGGGAGCATAAGAGACACAGGATTTGCCTAGATGAAAGGCCTCCAGCTGGCACATTATCCATGGAGCATCCAGCTCCAGAGATGTAAAACTACCTAGGAAGACAACAGTGACCTGGCTACACACCTTCCTCTGCCACATCTGGGGGAAGGAGAGACCTGCCATTCATTCTGCAGCTGCAGCTCTGGCCTTGGGTGCTCACAAGATGTTCCTGGACAAGACTGGTTCTTCTCACCTTCCTCCTGTGTCACTCCCAGGTAAATAGAGAGGAATTAGGAATGGACTGTGCCTCACCATTTTGTAAAGGAAGATAGGCAGATGTGTGACAAAACTTTTTTTAGCCAGTGAAGAACTATAGCAGTCATTTTTTGGCTGGGAAACTGCAGAATAAGTACTGCTAATCCTAAAGCATTATATATTTTTAATTTGGGATTATAATAGGCTATGAAAGAAGGAGGAAGAAAAAAAAAACCAACTAAAGCTTAACATGAAGGAATATTTAATTTTATTCAGGAAACATTTTGGCAAAAATCCCCTGGATCTGCACAGAACCTACAGATTTAAGATGTCTTTGCACAGCCAGAGGCTGAGATCATGGCTGTCTAACTACAGTTGGATATTTTCATATCTGCCAAGTTTAGCCTTAAATAAATAAATGAAAAAAGGTCATGCTTCATGCTTTGTTCAAACTTTTGAAATGGATCTCACTTAATATTCTAGGGGATAGTGACCTCCCTTTGAAGATACTGTCTTCCTGCTCCAAATCAAGAAAGTAGCTGTTTATATGAAGACATGAAATGTCTGAAGGTACTTTCTGGAATCCCTTAAAATGACCCTGGTTCAAGAAACATGCCCTGCTTACTGCCAGGAGTGCAGTAAAGTCAGGCAGTGGAAATCTATTCGTTGTGGGCAATTGCAAGCCAGTTACCCAACATTAACCCACAAAAAGGAAAATTAGCAGAGTTAAGAGTAGTTGTTGCCAGAGAAAGATGAACAAATAGGAGCAGAAGCTGAGTGGGAAGCTCTAGCAGCAGGAGGGGGGGACTGTAAAGATCATCTGTTGAGACTTGCTTTTTTACTTCTCCCCCTGCAGCTCCCCAGGTATCTCTCTCATTTTTTTAAAGACACAGATGCAGCTATGCCTGATAGTGCCTGTGAAGTCTGTAATAAGGACCAACAAGGCAGGGGATGGTTTTCAAGGAGCACTGTGATGGAGAGTGGTGTTTTCACAATGAGGTCATGTCCAAAGGCAGCCTCAGCTGATGGCAAGCTTGTGCTTGAACACTGAATAAACACCTTGTCTTCTTGCATGGTCCCTGCTCCAAAGACATGCAATCTAATAAATCTGGCATACACCTATAGGGAGGTACTTTGAAAATAGTTCATTTTTATGGGATTTTTTGTTTTTTTCTTTGTTTTTTAAGTCATTGAACTCTTTTAACTCTCTTTACTTATCTCTTAGTATTCCAGCAGCCCAGTTTAGTGCAAAGTGTTTTTCTTTGCAAGCCCTGTGAAGACAACCATGAGATCTATAGAAGGGAAACAGCAGAGCAAAGAGAGTATGAAGGATGGGCAAGGAAGTTCTGTCTGCTTGTTCCTACTTTCTCCTTTATTTACAGGGGTTTTTTTTATACTATCTCCCTTTTCCTCAGAAATGCCCATCTATGTGCCAGCTGCATCTGTGCTCTGCAATAGCATTGCTGTTCAAACAGCAGGATGGAATGGGGCTTGTAGGTGAAAGAATATCCAAAATGAAACAAACTCAAGCAGGATTTGACCAGAATGTTTTGTTTCAAGACTTCTAAGCCAAAAAAGCTTAGGAAAAAAAAAAGTTTCTCCTTTTTGTGTTATATTCATAGTTGTGGCAAACCAAGTAGTGTCTTATGTGGCATTTTGTGATCTTTGATGCAGTGACCTCTGTTTCTAAATCCATCTAGACTATTAAGTCTTTTCAGGCTTGTCATGACTGCTTGAATAACACCAGCTGGTTTATACAAATTAAACTGAACTAGCTCATGGTTTATTCTGGTATGGCAGGGAGGTCCTTTGCACTGTGTTATTTTTTGAGGCTGATTCCCCCTCCCTGAGTTTAATATCCCATCTCCTTTTACTGAAATCAAAAGGAATTATTTTTGAAATTAATGATATGAGACATATAGACCCTCTTGTTTGATCATTCTTTCTTTTTTCTGTTTGAAAATACCTTCCTTTACTAGAAACTAATTGTTTATAGTAATTTGTGCTCCTGTGAAAAGTCTCTGTGGAAGAAAAAAAGTCAACCCCCAATAGAAAAATAGAAAAGGGAATTCACTCATTAAAACACCTTGCTGGGAGTATTTAGAGACACCTTTTGTTTGAATATTGTTTTAGTATGAGTAGACTTATTTGTTTACTTTCTGCTGCCCACTAAATCTAGTGGAAGAGAAACAAACACAACTGGTGATGAGGGAGAGTGGTGTACTAGTGGTGGTTTTGGTTTTGTTTTGGCTGGGGTGTTCTTGGGTGTCATGCAGGGGAATTTAGGACAGAATGTGCTTGGGTAAGTGTCACTGAGGAGGACACTGAAGGCTGTAGTAGTACAAGTTTATTATAGAATTTTGTTTGCCAAGTGGAGCTTTTTGCTACTGGTTGTGGTAGTAGGTAAAGTGAGAAGGCATTTCAGTAAGGCTCTTGAAAGACAAATTGAAGTTACTTCTTTACAATAGAGATTTTTACAGAGATTTATTGAGAATGGAAATCAAGCCAAAGATTCCAAACTTGGGAATTTTACAGCTCACTTCACCATATTTCTCGTGTTTTATGTGGTTTCCCTCTAAAACAATCCTCCAAATTCTCTTTCAGGATACTGGCTGTGCTTTCCTCCTCTCCAATTGTTTATGCCTAATTTAGAAAGCCTAAAGTGCTATGATAATCTATAACAATGATTTTCCTTAACCATTTTCTTCTACCCTCCTGATGTCTCTGGAGTACCAAATGGTACAGAAAGTTCATTTTGAAATGAGTTCTGGGCCAGACTGTATAAACTCCATAACTACTTGGATGTCAGCTGGAGGAAAAATCATGTCAGGTCATCACTGGAAATTGCTGGCAAAGCTCTGCTTTTCAGGAACTTGTAGTTCTCTTAACCTTTCTCATTTTATTAGAAAATAATAAGGGACATTAAGTAACTCCTCATCCACCTTAACATCCTTGCATAAAAGGGAGCCCTGCACTGGTGCTGGTAGAAGTGCTGTTGAGCTGTATGGCTGTGGTACAGAAATGGGATATAGAAAATATTGAAAACCAGAAATGTGGTTATTAGAAATGAAATATGTCTGGACCATGGCATTTGTAAAACTCCAGAAGTTATTATTAAAGCCTGCACAAGTTTTTAATATTAGTTATTTTATACCTGCACAGCATTAATACCAAGTTAGGTCTGTGGTGTGTGTGTGTGTGTGTGTGTGTGTTTTTGTTGTTTTATCACATAAAACTCCACTTATTTTTATTTAAATGATGATCAGACATGATGAGTCTTATGCTACCATGACCAGTCCTTCAGCTGAGGTCAGAAGATCTTTCACCAGCTCAGAGAGACTGGTAAGAACAGATATTCTCTCTCTCAAATTGCAAATCATTGAGAAGCACAGACAACCAGGCAATGCTGAGCACACCCAGATGTCTCTCTCTGCTGCCTACAGTCTGCCTGGTTGTTCCCATCTTTGTTCATTTTGCTTTCTTTGGCTTTTTCATCCTGATAAAATCTCTTCTCCTTCTTTGTCCTCTCTCTAAATCTACCCTTCTCTGCCCAGAACTTGCTTTTTTTCACTGAGTGTTCACCATCTTATCAGATCTGGGACTTGGTAAAGAGTAGGTGTAAGGGCTGAAGAATAAAGAGATGAGTTTTGATGTCATCTGTCTCATTCTACAGGCCAAATTCTGCTATTTCTTATAGTGTTTTGTTGCATTTGGGCTTTTCTATTTTAAACCAACTTAAATTTAGGAGTCAGTTTGTCAGGTAGCAGCATTGGTTAATTTCAGGGCAGAATTCTCTACCTGCCAGAAGCCATACTTTTAGTTGTAGGTGTCTGTAGTTTGTTGTTTGTTTGGTTTTTTTTAAAAAAGCTTTTGAAGAAATTAGCTTCTCCCAGCCTACCAGAACTGATTTAAAATTGATAACTTCAGCTATTGTATTGATTTTTGTTCAAACACCTTACATGTGTTGTGAGAGTCCTCTCATCTCGGAGCATGAGTCATCTGGGATATCTTTGTTGTGAGTGGGTTATTTTCTTTAGTAGGAGTTGTAAGCAGCTATTTTAGTCTGGAGAAGACTGAAAGGGATCTTCTTAATGTTTACAAATATCTAAAGTGTGGGTGTCTCTTTGCAGTGATGCCCTGTGGTAGGATGAGGGGCAGTGGTCACAAACTGGAACATGGGAAGTTCCACCTCAATGTGAGGAAAAACTTCTTTCCTGGGAGGGTGCCAGAGCCTGGACCAGGCTGCCCAGAGAGGTTGTGGAGTCTCCTTCTCTGGAGACTTTCAACACCCAACTGGATCTGTTCCTGTGTCACCTGCCCTGGGTGATCCTGCTCTGGCAGGGGGGTTGGACTCCATCTCCAGAGGTCCCTTCCAACCTCTACCATTCTTTGATTCTATATTCTCTGTTTCAGCTATTCTATATTAACATTAGTCTGGGGGTCAATTACTGTTTGAAAGTTTGTTTTTTGAGTTTTCCCAAATTTTATTTTCTCATTTGAGAAGTTTATTTTCATTTAGTTATTTAGTTATTTAGTTATTTTTCTCCAATAGTGGAGCATTTATCTTACAGTAGCTTGAGCAGATGTTTTATATCAAGGTTACTGACTTCTGCTTCTTGTCTAAGTGACAGACAGTTACTATAAACACCCCCTTCCACTTGGAAGATCCTTTGGATTGCCTTGAGGTGGAAGGGAAGCGAGAGATTTTTGGGGGGGCAGGATTGTTTGTTTTTAAAGAAAATGGACACTGGAGACATATCTTCTGGTGTGTTTACTGGAACTGTCTCCTAGCACTAGGGGCTGCCTGAGGAGCACCATCACTGATCAAAGCACTGAGCAGCAGTTTAAGAGAAGAGATGGCCTGTGTTGATTTTGTTCCCTTCATGTTTTGATATGTTTGTAGGAATCCAAGAGGTAGGTCCTGTCAGCAGCTGATGGCAGGACAGTGCTGAAAAGAGAAGACCAGATGCTTCTCAACTAATATTATTTATGTCTTTCTTGAATCCTAAGAAGAGACTGAAGACAGCCTGAGAAATGTTACCTGGTGTTTCCTGGCAGGCTCACTGGACACCCAAGTGCTAGGTAGGAGGGCCAGCATCCAGAGCTTTCCAACAAAAAGAAAGCTGAGAGCAGAGTTTTTAGTAAATTTGCAAAAGGCAAACGTTTCCCCTGCTTTTTGCTAACAACGTGGCCCACTTGCCTGCAGTTCCCAGCTTGAAGCCAGAGAGCAAACACTCAGCCTTTGCAAATATCTTGCAACCTGTAACAATCTGCTCCATTGAAATAGTTCCATCCTGGCCTTTTGGGTTGGAAATGTAGACAATTTGTCAATGGAAACTTTTAGGACACTGCTAGTAAGGAAGTGGCAGGACAGGATTTGGGGATTAGCCACAAACATCTTTCATTTGCTGATAGCTTTCTATGGTGAAGCTTCTCTTGAACATGTCTTTCCTTTCACACAATTTAAGATGAGTGTTACAACAGCTTAATTAAAAAAAATCCCAATTGGAGGGGCCCAAACTAGACTATCATGGCATGGTACTTCTTTCATTTGCTGGTTACCCTTGTTTGATTTTTTTCTTTCCCCAGTAGTTTTAACAGTCCTTGTTACTTGCACAGATTTTCTGCCTGCTAGTTTCTCCTGGGATGCAGACACTAGCTGCTGTTGGTGAGAGGTGCTGTATGGTGTGAGGTATGAAAGAAGCTTGCTATCAAGGAAGAAATGGCATCTCCAAGTTCACTGAGGTCAGGTGGTCACAGCAGGCAGGTTTCTCTAGCCTGGTCTGCTCATGAAGACACAGTGATTGAAGTGATGAAGACCCCTAGTTCTAGGGGCTTTGCTGTCAGCACTGTCTGCTACGTTGAGCTCCCTTATGCTTCTTGAGGATTTTGCTTGCCTAAAATCTCCCTGTTTTGCATTAATGTCTCCAGGCTGTTTGCTAGTCTTGCTGGAAATGTATGTTTCACAGACTTTTGGATGACAGTTTCCCCAGTGGACTACTTTTCTTTCACTTGTTAATCAAATGGCTTAGTTGCCTGCAGAGACACCCAGCTGTGGCTCCATTGCCCACAAGAGGGAAGGAGAGCACCTTTCCCACATCTTCTTGGGACCACAGTCTGCTGAAGGTCACAGCCCTGGTAGGTGCCATTATCCCATGTGCTGTATAAACAGAAGTCACTTAACACTTCCTTCTTCAAAGAGTTTGCAAATCCAAACAAAAAATGATAATAAAGTGAATATTTAGGTAAAGCTGGATTCTGGCTATATCTAGGCCTTTAAGTGCTCACCATCTTCAGAGGAATCATTTAAATACCAACTATGAGTTGATTCTTCTGAGGAGTAGATGTGAGTTTGGTCCACTCTATGCCAAGTAGAAACTCTGGTGTAACCCTGAATTTAGACTTTTCAGTATTTGAGCTGCTGATGTTTCTATTTTGGTTCTGTCTGGGTAGGAATTTGCACCAATTCTTCAGGACTGGCATCAGCTCCTCTATGGCAGTGTCACCATCAAAGGTTCTGAAGGATGTGTCTGGTACAAAGGGCAGCTCTGGACTTCTTTACTGCATCTGGGGAGAGAAAGGGAAGGGGTTTAAAGTGACATTCAACTGTGAGAGATCTTTCATAGAGTTGAAGCACTGCTGAGAGTAATGGCAACCTTCTGCACTGGCTGGGGGGTTACTGCAACATTCTATGAGATGCCAAAAGTGCTTAAGCCTGGCTTTTGAGCCTGCTCCTTCCAAGCCCAACATGCTGCATTCAGCAGGATTTTTGAGATCCCTAACAACAAAGCACTCTTTCTTTTTTCTTCTGTGTTTTGACCAGCCAGTCTTTTACACCCTGGAACCAAAGCTTTCAGGTGTTTTTATGTCCCCTCTGTCCCAAGCTGACTTTTGAGGGGTTTGTCCCAAGCATTAAAATTGTCCCTTCTTCCTTTTTTACTTGTGAAATGAAAGTCAAGGTTCTAAAGTGTAGCTCTGTCTTGTTTTTCTTTCTATGATTACTAAAGGTTTGGTGTTTTTTTTTTTTAAAGAAAAAGATTATTTGTGCCCATTTGCCCAAACACAATTACAGATCAAAAAAAAAAGTGAAAAGATATTAGGAAAGAGGGGAGCTTGTGGTGGCCCCTGGTCTCAGTGGCTGGTTTGAGGTATGCTGCACGTTGGAAAACACCTCTTGACTGCTGGAAAGAACAGCAATCCAGATCCTCCTTCTACAGGGTGTATGGCAGTGAAAGGAGAAGAGATGGAGTGGAAAACAAATTCGAGTTGGGTAGGGAGTAGCAAAAAGAATGGTCTATTTGTGAGGAGTGTATTGCTAGAAAGGCTGACTGGGGTGTCTGGGGCTGAGATGGGGCATATTTGGCTAACTGGAGTTGGGGGATTAAATAGTGACAGATGGCTCACATGGTTTTCTAATGCAGGAGGAGGTATGAGGCACGTCTGTGTTTGTGTGAGAGAGAGCCAGGACTTGGAGGATTGATTACGTGTGAGCAGCTTAACATGTGAGTGCAGTGTTTGTGTGCAAGCATGCAAAGGCAGGGTGTCTGTGTCAAAGGACGTGTGTGAGAGGGAACTTGTCTAGCTGGTGTGTGTGTATACACAAGGGAGGTTCTCATGCTGATGTTGTAGTAAGAGAGGAGCTGAAAATATTCATGTAGACTGGTAAGTTTTGCAAAAAATTTTAAATTTCTATTATTTCTTATTAAGCTGCTGCAACTTGCCTTACTTTAAAACTATAAATGCTGCAGAGATATATTTCCCTGCTGAAGTGTTCTTTCCTGCAAATACTGTAAGTTCTTGAAACCTCATTATTTTTAAGAAAACATTCTGTCATAGGACATAAAAAATTCTCTTCCGATATTTTGAAATATGATGAGGCCAGTTTTTGCAGTACATACCTAAGTCATAACATATAGAAAGCACTTAATTTGTGGGCCATTACAACATACTTCAGGTCATGTTATGGCCAAAGGCTGTGACTTAATTTACCCAAAAAGTATTGTAATCCCACTGAAATGCACTTTCTGAACTCTCTAACATTTTTTAATGGGCTGGTTATTATTATTATTTTTTTTTCTTATAGCAAGTAAAAAGTCAAGTCTGTGCATTTGTTGGGCATGGTTGACAAGGATCTGATTGCTAACAATCTGTTAGGAAATTTTGGCTCTATCCAGAACTTTCTAGTCATATTATGAAGTATAGATACATATAGTAGTGTTGTATTTATCTAGATTGCTTAAAGAATACATAAAAATCAAGATTTGGCCAATACTGCTGTGGCTTAAAAATCATGGTGGAGGGTGATCAGGATTGTACCAGAGCTTTACCACTGCCTCACAGCTGTGCTTTTCAGTCAGAATGCTTTAGAAGAGCAAGAGCAGCAAATACACCAAATTTGGACAAACTAAGAGTATGTCTTATCAAAATCAGTCTGCTGTGACTCTGTTTTGCTGGAGTCTGTCTTGGGTGTTTTATCTTCCTTTTCAGATCTGCTGTGTTCTCCTTATTCATCAGCAGCTCATTGAACTCATTCTGGGAAAGCTTTTGTGAAGTCTCAAAATTCTTCTAGATAGAACACAACCTGTCTTTCATAAATGGCTCTGTTTCTTTCTGTGTTTTGGGTTTGATTTGTTTTTTTTGTGTTTTTTTTTCTTCTAATAGGGCAGCCTTTGATGAATTTGTTACTCTACAAACCGAGCACGCTGCAACAAACAAGAAATCTGTGAAAAATTAAAACTCCATCCCAGTCCTAAGAGTCTAGTTGCAGACATTAGTCTAAGAGCAGTTGGTTAGGAGTAGGAAACTGAACATTTTTTAAGGATGGCCTCACTTTGGCTCTCAGCTTACTGAACACATTGTAAACTTTTTTATTCTAATATATATAAAAATAGCATGCCAAGAACAGCCAGAGAGAGGTGTTGAGCATGAAGTTAGGTTATTCTTTTTTTAACTTATTAGCTAGTCTGACATGTTAGGGTAATGCATTCTCCATTAGTGCATTACTCCCAGCTGGCTCGAGCGGTCCTGGATGCTCCCAAAGAACAGGCAGGTTCTTCCATGGGGAAATAGAATTTGAGGGGCAACTTCTGACACTGAGGATTGATTGGTACTCTGAAGCAGAATGATTGCTCCTGTGTAGTTTGAGGAAATACTTTTATTATTAGTGTTTAGTAATTTTGATTGATACTACATTCTTGATGACCTTGATGCAACTGTGTGAGGAGTAAGCTTGTAAAGTTGGTTTGCATTGGTGGGAGAGGAATTGGGAGAAAGAAAAGCTTCATCAATGAAACAATTACTGCATTTAGTATTCTTGCATCACCAGCAACTTTTTCAAGATGTTTCTGCCCCAAAAAATTGCTTCTTTACTAAAATGTTCCTACCTTTTATTCTATCTCTTCACATCACTTGCACTGGTTTCCTGACAGAAGGTGCAGGTGATCAAAGGGGGCCATGATGGAGTGAGGGGGAGTGTTTTGGGTGTGTTGCCAAACCCAACCTGATTTGAGAAGTGCTGTCTGGTGGTGGTGTGTTGGAAATCACTGTAGAAGGCAACCCACATGGACAAAAATAATTCATACCTTAATTGGGAGCGTGTGAATTCAACGGCAATTATAGCAGCACAATATGGGATTTAATTGAAGAAAACTGAAAGGAGTGCTGCCATTAGAAATGTTTTCAGAGTTATTCTGATCTGCCATTCTTAACTAGGAAGCAAAGGAGATTCTATTTGTTTATTGCTTTCAAAACTGACTTGCTTTTAGGAATCTCTTTGATAGCAACTGCTGTCTTCTTGCCAACCCAGACTCAAAAGATACAATCTTCCAAAGCATGATGGATATGGGTAGTTTGTTTTCTTTTACTTTGGTGGGTGCTAAAATTCACCATGTTCTGTTGTTTTGTTTGTTTGGTTTTGGTTTGTTTGTTTGTTTTTTAAATAAACTGAATTTAATGGAGCACTTTTACTGACTTTTTCATTGGGCCCTGTTTGCTTGTTTTAAAATATTTGGGAAGGAATATACATTTTACAGGAACNACTTCAGGTCATGTTATGGCCAAAGGCTGTGACTTAATTTACCCAAAAAGTATTGTAATCCCACTGAAATGCACTTTCTGAACTCTCTAACATTTTTTAATGGGCTGGTTATTATTATTATTTTTTTTTCTTATAGCAAGTAAAAAGTCAAGTCTGTGCATTTGTTGGGCATGGTTGACAAGGATCTGATTGCTAACAATCTGTTAGGAAATTTTGGCTCTATCCAGAACTTTCTAGTCATATTATGAAGTATAGATACATATAGTAGTGTTGTATTTATCTAGATTGCTTAAAGAATACATAAAAATCAAGATTTGGCCAATACTGCTGTGGCTTAAAAATCATGGTGGAGGGTGATCAGGATTGTACCAGAGCTTTACCACTGCCTCACAGCTGTGCTTTTCAGTCAGAATGCTTTAGAAGAGCAAGAGCAGCAAATACACCAAATTTGGACAAACTAAGAGTATGTCTTATCAAAATCAGTCTGCTGTGACTCTGTTTTGCTGGAGTCTGTCTTGGGTGTTTTATCTTCCTTTTCAGATCTGCTGTGTTCTCCTTATTCATCAGCAGCTCATTGAACTCATTCTGGGAAAGCTTTTGTGAAGTCTCAAAATTCTTCTAGATAGAACACAACCTGTCTTTCATAAATGGCTCTGTTTCTTTCTGTGTTTTGGGTTTGATTTGGTTTTTTTTGTGTTTTTTTTCTTCTAATAGGGCAGCCTTTGATGAATTTGTTACTCTACAAACCGAGCACGCTGCAACAAACAAGAAATCTGTGAAAAATTAAAACTCCATCCCAGTCCTAAGAGTCTAGTTGCAGACATTAGTCTAAGAGCAGTTGGTTAGGAGTAGGAAACTGAACATTTTTTAAGGATGGCCTCACTTTGGCTCTCAGCTTACTGAACACATTGTAAACTTTTTTATTCTAATATATATAAAAATAGCATGCCAAGAACAGCCAGAGAGAGGTGTTGAGCATGAAGTTAGGTTATTCTTTTTTTAACTTATTAGCTAGTCTGACATGTTAGGGTAATGCATTCTCCATTAGTGCATTACTCCCAGCTGGCTCGAGCGGTCCTGGATGCTCCCAAAGAACAGGCAGGTTCTTCCATGGGGAAATAGAATTTGAGGGGCAACTTCTGACACTGAGGATTGATTGGTACTCTGAAGCAGAATGATTGCTCCTGTGTAGTTTGAGGAAATACTTTTATTATTAGTGTTTAGTAATTTTGATTGATACTACATTCTTGATGACCTTGATGCAACTGTGTGAGGAGTAAGCTTGTAAAGTTGGTTTGCATTGGTGGGAGAGGAATTGGGAGAAAGAAAAGCTTCATCAATGAAACAATTACTGCATTTAGTATTCTTGCATCACCAGCAACTTTTTCAAGATGTTTCTGCCCCAAAAAATTGCTTCTTTACTAAAATGTTCCTACCTTTTATTCTATCTCTTCACATCACTTGCACTGGTTTCCTGACAGAAGGTGCAGGTGATCAAAGGGGGCCATGATGGAGTGAGGGGGAGTGTTTTGGGTGTGTTGCCAAACCCAACCTGATTTGAGAAGTGCTGTCTGGTGGTGGTGTGTTGGAAATCACTGTAGAAGGCAACCCACATGGACAAAAATAATTCATACCTTAATTGGGAGCGTGTGAATTCAACGGCAATTATAGCAGCACAATATGGGATTTAATTGAAGAAAACTGAAAGGAGTGCTGCCATTAGAAATGTTTTCAGAGTTATTCTGATCTGCCATTCTTAACTAGGAAGCAAAGGAGATTCTATTTGTTTATTGCTTTCAAAACTGACTTGCTTTTAGGAATCTCTTTGATAGCAACTGCTGTCTTCTTGCCAACCCAGACTCAAAAGATACAATCTTCCAAAGCATGATGGATATGGGTAGTTTGTTTTCTTTTACTTTGGTGGGTGCTAAAATTCACCATGTTCTGTTGTTTTGTTTGTTTGGTTTTGGTTTGTTTGTTTGTTTTTTAAATAAACTGAATTTAATGGAGCACTTTTACTGACTTTNTTCCTGGCATGGATTTGGCCCAGGCTAATTATTGCTTTCCCAAATGATGCATGGACATAGTTTAGGGATCAGTACAAGCTCAGGGCCCTTCCTGTTTTGGATGTGACCAGCTTGCTCTGGGGAATGGATTTAGCTGTTGGACAGAAGCTACTTCATCCTTGCTGGCACAGAGCAAGGCTACAGTTCCCGTCTGCTTTTATTTGCTAGTTTAGCCCCCGACAAAACACCTACCAGGGCTGCTTGTTTCACTGTGATGATAAATCTTACTCCCCCTCAGGATTTGGATATGACTGGGCATTTCAGGCAATGTGGAAAAAAAGAGGTTTAAGTCTTATCCAAAATCTGTGGAAAGCTCTTCTTTCACTTCACTGACAATGGTCATTGACAACAATCTGAATGCCACATTACTATGCAGAGGGAAACTTTTCCCTGGGCAGCCCTATAAAATCAGTTTTATTCCTTTTACCAAAGGGATAATGGAGAGATGTAAATTCTAATGTTATTAGCTGTGACCTAAGAAATTTGAGTGCAGAATGAAGAGCTGCTGAATCCCAGATGTGTGTGTCCTTAAGGACATTCCTGGCACTTAGATGATTCCAGAGCTGGCCAACTGCTGGGGCAGCAGCAAGTGAGGTGATCCTCAGGTGTGCTCACTAGTAGCAGCCCAGAGTTAGAACAGCCAAGTCATCTATTCTTGGCAAAGTTTTACAGATGGCTGCCAAAAACTGCTTTCAAAAGCCAGTTCTTTGATCCTTTGAAACCAAGACAGAAACGTCTGCAGCAGATCCATGGGGACCAGGGAACAATGGTTTTATTAAGTCTGCTGAATTAGGGACTTGACAGCATCAGATGAAAGGAAAAGCAAGTCTCCTGTTTTGATTTAAACTGAGCACACGCTCACCCCACAGACAGCAAACAATTCTGTTATAGTTGCTGAACAGAAAAGCAACAAGGCAGCTCTGAATCCAGCCCTCATTAGCAGTCTGCCTCACACACAAGCAGTTCCCTGCATCTGTCGATTAAAGATTTCCCTTGCCTTGGTGAAAGGAGTAGGCTAATCAATGAGGTAATGCTTTTTTATTCTAATTAAGGACCTGAGTCATCCTATTATTGCAAAGCCCATGAAACAAAACGTGTATAAATCTGCCCTATTACATCATGTTCAATCCTTTTCCAAAGCAGAAGTAAAAAAACCCAAAACCCAAATAAAAAACCTCAACAAAAAGACATATTTCTTTCTGTGTAGCTGTAAATTCCCCCTGTATCCCTTCAAAAGGATCTCCTGCCTCCTATGAACCTGGCTCAGTTAAGTAAGGACTTACTTCACAGGCCTGTAGAATGGCTCTGGGCACAGCATCATCACCAGGGAGCTCTGCAGTGCTACAAACCACCCACTGCTCAGGGCTGTGAAACAGGCTGGGAAAAGCAAAAGCTGAGAGTTCACTCAGAGGACTATGGGAATGATTTGAAAGCTGGTGCCAGCTAGTGGCAATGGCATTTCATTCCAGTTCCCTAACGTTACTTGGCTCCACAATTCTCCTATATAGAGAAAAGTGTGTGGTGAGTTTTATTGCTGTGATGCATTGTAAACAATGGATTAAAGGGCCATTAAAAATCCAGTGACATCTTTCTTAAAAGCAGACGTCTTAGGCACATTTCCATGTAGGAAACAATATTTCAGAGTTCCCATTTCAAAAGAAAAATAAGATGTGACAACACTGGGTATGTGTCAATATAGAATTCTTAATAGCCTAAATGAAACCCAGACTCTGAAACCTTTTTGTTCAAACTGAGTGATTTTCTATTTGACAATTGGACAACAGTGAGTCTGGAGTGAAGAGTTAACCCTGAGAAGCAGCATCTCTATGTCTGTCTCTTTTAATGGTAAAAGAATGAATTTTGTATTTGCGTAGACAAAATGTCAGCAGTTCCAGCAGTGGCTCAGAAACAGCAGTCAAATGTAAAATCTTGGCTTTGGTGGTTTTGTCACAGCCTACCACAGTCCTGGCTTTTCTCCTCAAACACTGCAGACTGGGTTTGCATCTTGTTAAGGGAACAGTTTTAAGTCTTGATTCATACTGCCATTGTCCCAGAAACACAGCTTAAAGATACTTAGGATATGCTCTTTCTTAATGATGGCCAAGTCTCAACAGGGTGCAAGTGGTTGGGTTTTTTTTGAGTACATTCCACTGTTGTGAAGGGGAAGCAGTTCCAGAGAGGCTGCTTTCTCAATTACCAAATAGGTTGCCTTGAGAGCTCCTTTATTATTTTTTATTTATNCCTCACCCCACCTTTTTTTCCCAAGTTGTTTCTTTTGGCTCACAATCTCTCTGAATGTGTTTAGTTACTATGTTGTGATCAGTGGCATGTGGCTTGAGAGAGTTAAGTGATGCCTCGTTTAATATTTATAGTGTTTCCTGCTAGACCCTTACAATGGCATCAATAATATGATTTTTCCTTTTAGAAAATATGCAAGTTTCAACTTTTTAAGAGTAGATTTTAAAAATCAGTCATCTAAAGTTTTAATCCAAATTACTCTGGGATTTTCTGCTGTAGCATTGTCCCCTTTGTGTATTTGAAAATACACTAAATTTCTGGTGTAGATCTGAATTTCTGCGAAGTTTGGGTGGGAGAGAGGGAACTTGACCTGAAAATCACTAGAGCATTTGCTGAATGGCTTTGTGGCTCCATTTTCCTCTCTTTCATCTGTGCCTTCCAGGTACGTTTAGTGTTCTATTATTTATGTCAGTAGTGCTTACAAGCTGCACTCATGAATGTCAATACACAGTTGGACTTTATGCAGATTGCTTTTCACCCTGGTTTTGAAATTCTGGTGGCTCTTTTTCTCCTTTTACCTGTACAATGTTTATTTAAAAACATGTAAGAAGAAAACTGAGGTCCTCTTAACTTAAATGTAAGTATTTTCTTACATTCTGAAATGCCTTCCTAGAATGAAGCTGGTCTTCCTGTCTGTGATAAATGATAAATGGCAGTTGTATTTACTTAGCTATTGCTCAGTAGTGTTACCTGGTTTTCATATGTCTGATAAATTAGGTTCTCCCATCATTTTTATGTTCCAAAGCTTGATAAAACAAATGTTTTCACTTTCAAATTGAGTCAATTCTTTTTCTCACAATCAGGACAATAAAACTTGCTGAAGTAAAGCAAGGATGATTTTGGTTTCAGGTTGTATCAGAAACTTGTCCTCACTGAGCAGGTGCTGGGATCTTGGTAATGTTTAGCTGTTAGAAGTCCTAAATGGGATTTTCTTTTGAACTGTGAGATGATGATGGAAAAAGTTTTTTGAATGACCAAGCCAGACAAAAGGCAGTTTCAGATATTCCTCTTCTTTTTTCACAGTTATGGTTAACTGATGTTCTTCTTCTCCCTTTGCAGGGGAATGGAGACTTCTCATAAAATAACATAATACATGATGATTTTATTGTAGTTACAATGAATCAATTAGAGCTTTCAAAATTTCAGTCATGAAAATAGGATGGTAATTCAGGGTAAGGCACAAAATATAGTAAAACATGAGAGCTGTCAGTACAAGGTACTAGAAACAATACAGGGAAAAAAAATATTTCCCCAGAATGTGGGATTAAAGCTGATGGCCTGAACATGCTTGGGGATATTTGTAGGACTCCAACTCATTCAAAATTTGAAGAGCCAGGTCTTGTAGTTTTTGTTCTGGCCTTCTTATAGGAAAAGCA
>VYZU01083030.1:11259-21893 GCA_013401355.1 Ceyx cyanopectus | reverse complement strand
CTTCCTGACTGAGGTAGTAATATTCATATAGAGGCTTTCCCATAGCCAAACCCACCAATTTTTTATTGACAACAAATATTTTTCTAAGATATTAGTGAATTGCTTGCTCATGTGCTTTATGGTGAAACAATTGTTTTGTCACTGTGTTTCATGTAAGTTACGTCTGTAAATACTGTATTTTTTTTTTTCAGAATTGGCAGAATATGAGGGTGAATGATGAGGTGGAGGTGATGGGAATTAAAAGCATCTAATCTAATCCCCCTGCTGGATCAGGATCACCTAGATTATCCCAACAAGAATGCCACAAGAGTTTTTTCATTTTGCTTCAACAGCAGTTGGTGAGTTTAAAGATACTTGTTAGTTTTCAGGATGCTCAAGGGAAGGTCCATAGAAATAGACAAGATCTTACTTTTCAATCAAATGCACAATTAATCTGTGAGGTCAGCAACAGTAACCAAAGAATCTTTAAAGAGTCAGCCCATCCTTAGTTTCTCTATCTAAATAGTTTGCCATAAAACATACTTAATGTAAAACATTTGGCAGTTTTACTTACTCTAATATTATGTGGATTTCTGCCTTTATCATCAATCAAAAAGGAAGTGGTGATGCCTAAGCTATCTNAATGTAGTACTTTTTTGTACAACAGACAACAAGCCTTTTGGTATGCCCCACAAACTTCCTGGGCTGCATGTTAGAAACCCTCCTCCTAAAGATTTCAGGAGAAACAGAGGATCTGATTCACCAATCTAGAATCCAATACCACATACTCCACTCTGGAAGAAATATACCTGGAAAGAGAAGTTTGCTGTCCTGCTACATACGACATTACCTCATCCTGGAGGGTGGCAAATTCCTCAAGAATGTGACCAAGTTTATCTCTCTGACGAGCTCTATTGTGTCCATGGATTTGAATCAGACTACAGAATGGCTGAAAGAAACAAAAGTATAAATTTTCAACACAAGTTTGAAACTACATGAGAAGTACTAAGATGTCTATTTAGGCACCTGTTTTATACACTGTATTAGGAAATGGGTTCCATAAGGTTCCTTATGGAATTCAGGCCAGCAGGCAGGAAGCTCTCTTGAGTGATGCAAGGGCCTATTGCTCTGTACACAAATCAACATGAGAATATGCTATAATACCCTTTAGGAATCTGATCAGAGCAGAATACTTGGAGTAAGAGAAGTATTTCTTATGCCTAAATCCACCTTGGCTCAGATGGCCAAGAAGGCCAACAGCATCCTAATCTGTATCAGAAATAAGTGGCCAGCAAGACTAGGGAAGTGATCATCACTCCGTACTTGGCACTGGTGAGGCCATACATCAAATACTGGGTTCAGTCTTGGGTCCCTCAATACAAGAAGGACATTGAGGTGCTGGAGCAGGTCCAGAGAAGGGCAATGAAGCTGGTGAGGGGTCTGGAGCACAAGTCTTAAGAGAAGCAACAGAAGGAAATGGTATTGTTTAGATGGGAGAAAAATGAGACTGAGGAGAGACCTTATTGCTCTCTACAACTACCTGAAAGGTGGTTGTAGTGAGGTGGGTGTTGGTTGCTTCTCCTAAGTAAGAAGTGGTAGGACAAGAGGAAATAGCCTCAAGTTGCACCAGCGGAGGTTTAGGTTGGGTATTAGGAAAAATTTATTCACTTAAAAAGTTGTAAAGCAATGGAACAGTCTGTCTAGGGCAGTGGTGGAGTCACTATCCCAGGAGGTATTTAAAAAGACAGGCAGACCTGGTGCTGAGTGACATGGTTTAGTGGTGGTCTTGGCAGTGCTGGGTTAATGGCTGGATTTGATGGTCTTAAAGGTGTTTTACAATATAAATTATTGTAGGTTTTTCTTAGATTTTCACTGTGCCACATTTAATAACTGAATCTTTCAAAACTATTTTTTAAATTTTTAAATTGAAAAGTAAAAAAAAATACTGTTTTTACTAGTGCTAGGCATTTGTTTTGTAACAGGAAACTACCCTGTAAGAGGTATTAGGTGCAGATTTCTAAAAAAATTATATCATAGAACCAGAGAAATATCTGGGCTGAAAGGGACTTCTAGAGGTCATCTAGTCCAACCCCCAAATGTAGGTGAAAAATCTGGAACCATAACACAGGAAACAAACAGCAATAATTATACTGGCTGTTTAAAAATCGTTTCCATTTCCAGCCTCTGCAATTCTCCTTGCATCTCAGGCATCTAGAAACTGGTGTCATTTTGAAATGTATAAACAAAATTTGAAGTGCTGTCACATATACTAAGCATGCTGTAACTGGAATAACTGCTCACCCGGACACAATGTGTCACAAAGGAGTCGATATAGTCCTTCGCCTGGTGATTATTATAAAGACAACACCTAGAAGAGAAATATCCACATATAACAGACATGTGTCACCAGTCTACAGAGCAAATTAAAAAAGAAACATGAATGCAGCAACAGTAACCAAAGAATCTTTAAAGAGTCAGCCCATCCTTAGTTTCTCTATCTAAATAGTTTGCCATAAAACATACTTAATGTAAAACATTTGGCAGTTTTACTTACTCTAATATTATGTGGATTTCTGCCTTTATCATCAATCAAAAAGGAAGTGGTGATGCCTAAGCTATCTTGAAAGGTCTTAATTTTAGACTATGTTTTCATACTGCATATATTTCAGACTTGTATATATATTTTTCCTTGGACAATGTTCCATAGAATTACAAACATGAGCTATAAGTAGTCACAGAATCATAGAATGCTTTGGTTTGGAAGGGACCTCTAAAGGTCATCTAGTCCATCCCCTCTGCAATAAGCAGGGATATCTTTATATAGGTCAGGCTGCTCAGAACCTCAAGTCTCACTTTGAATGTCTCCAGGGATGGGGCCTGGGCAACCTGTTCTAGTGTTCCACTACCCTCATAGTAAAGAACTTCTTCCTAAAGTCCAATCTAAATCTACCCTGATCTAGTTTAAAACTATTACCCCTTGTCCTATCACTACAAGCCCTTTTAAACAATCCCTTCACAGATTTCCTATAGGTCCCCTTCAGATATTGGAAGGCCACTGTAAGATCTTCCCAGAGCCTTCTCTTACTCAGGCTGAACAACCCCAGTTCCCTCAGCCTGTCCTGGTACGAGGTGTTCCAAGCCCCCTGATGATCCTTGTAGCCCTCCTCTGGCCCCGCTTCATCAGGTCCATGTCCTTCCTGTGCTGAGAGCTCCAGAGCTGGACACAGTACTCCAGGTGAGGTCTGACCAGAGCAGAGTAGAGGGGCAGAATCACCTCTCTAGATCTGATGTCCATACTTCTTTTGATGCAGCCCAGGATGTGATTGGCCTTTTGGGCTTCAAGTGCACATTGTTGTCTCATGTCCAGCTTCTCATCCATCAGAACCCTCAAGTCCTTTTCTGTAGGACTGCTTTCCAGCACCTCATCCCACAGCCTGTATTGATAATGCAGATTGTTCTGACTCAGGTGCAGGACCCTGCACTTGGTCTTATTGAATCTCATGAGGTTTCCCTGGCCCCACTTTTCCAGATTGTCCAGAAGTAGAGAATATCTCAATGTAGTATTCCCAAAGTAAAATGTTACTTTGACATTTTTTTATTTTCTTGTAGCTTTGAAACACAATAATATTTTATTGAAACATTTGGTCTATGAAATTATCTTTACTAGACTTAAGAACTTAGCCAGTATGTAAGGCTGTACACTACTTTTATTGGTTTAGATAGAAAAAATAATTATGGAAGTCAGCTTCATCATTTAACAAAAAAATGTATCAAAATGGCACATAGTTTTGTTTTCTCACACTACAAATGTTCTAATTTAGTTTCTTGTCTGACAGCTGTGGAGCTACAGGGACAGTTATTTCTCAGAGCCATGCAGTTTTTCTGTGCCTGAGGCTGTGGTTACTTTTTGTTCTTCTCTAACAGTTCTTTTGATTACCTTTTTTCTCTGGTTAATGGTGAACCAGTTTCTGGAAACATGTGACATAAGCATTTAAGCCCAGTTCTGATAAACAGGAAACCCTGTTATCTACAGAAGAATAGGCTGAACTTCAGAGATACCTGAGATACCTTCTTTCTTAGCTTCATCCTAACATTCCATAATATTTTGACAGATTTACTTGTCATTTGAGTTTAAATCATAATGGTCCAAAGGACTCCTTAAATTGGAATTATTGCCCAGATTTTCTCTAAAGCCACCTGGTAGACTCCAGAATCTAGTATAATCCAAAATCTGGCTCTCTCAGTATCACCTTCTGAAGTGCAGGGAACTAACTCTTCAACAGTGCACTGAAATCAGGGTTTTCAGCTTTCCCTGTTCATCAGCCTTCCTAGAGGAAGAACTACATTCTCACACCTGTCATTTTAAGGGGAGAACAGAGTTTTTATGGGAGGAGTTCTGATCAAATTAGAAGATAGTTTAATAAATTTACTGTTAGTCTACAGAGAACAGCAATTACTCTACTTGGTTAGATTGCTCACCTGGATTCATATAGCTGCTCTGATAAATCTAAGAATTTTACATCAAGTATTCATTGAATAAGAAACTCGAATCCAAGTAGTTTTCTTCTGATGTGAGAACCTCTGCTCACAGAGTAGAGAATGACATTTCATTCCCTTTTAAATTCAGTGAATTTACAGATTCATAGAAAATGTGATACAACCAGCAGTTTGCTGCCTAGGCTACAGCCTAACAAAAAGAGTATGTGTCTTCAATTGTATTTAACATAGCATGAAGGAGCTAGTTTATCTCTCATTCCTGAATGTTAGCATCATTCTTTTGTTTACTGTCTGTCCTAATTACAGCTTAGTTGACTGTACAAAACACAATATATTCAGAGCTAACTTGAGAAATGGTCTTCAGAGAATAGTCTGTAGACTAGTGTCTGGGTTCCCAGTAATGCCAGAATGAGGCAACATTCTGATTCTACAATGGCCTTGCCTGCCCTGCATGAGAACCCCAGTATCATCAGGTCTCCGTCATCCTGAATGCTGCTTGTGCAACCACTGCCTGAAATTCTTCAGAATATGTCACCTTTGTTTCAGTGTAAATAAAAAGCTTTCTACATAGATCTAGACAGGGCTATCTGCTGGCTAGTAACCCTGAGAAAAGAGTGGGATGGGACCTCCATCCTCTGGAGGCATTGGCAGTTGAAGAAGATTGTCAGGGAGTGATGGATGGCAGGAGAAGCAGCACTGTAGTCAGCAGCATGATGGCATGTCCTTGATGTGCTGATTATTGTGCTTGGTCTGCTATAGACCTGAACTATCACTGTGTAGGTGTGTGTCTCACTGTTACCACAGTGAGGTTTTTAACTGTCAGCATCAGAGAAGAGCCATTTTAGCATTGAGGGATAGACTCACAATAAGATACATGTGACTAAAAATGTAAAGAAGCACCTCCTCGGATTCATCTGTTTCTCTGTTAGGTGCTCGATTCATCTTACTTTTTAATAAAAGGGAGATTGGACATCTATGCACAGTTCCACCTTATTTTAAAAGCAGTCCTTATATCTCACAGAAGAGACATGGACTTCCTCCAGATCCTTCCAACAGCTGTTAGGTTGCCACCATTCCGGTTTCATCCATCCCCACGGCCCAGCTGTCTCCAAGGAACTTCAAGAGGAATGCTGCTGCTGAGCTGGAGAGCAGTGCAATGCAATAGCTCAAAGTAGCAGCAGGAGCAATGAAAGCTCTCTCAAAATATCAAGTCAGTTATGCCAAGTATGGGAATTTTTAAACTTTAACATATGGAAATTGCAAAGACTCTTTCATATGTGGAAAACTATGGTTGCTCAGCCAAAAGAATTCTCCTCCTCTCTCACAATATAAGAGGAAAAGTTATGGGAAGGCATTTTAATTGCTTCTTTGCAATGCTAGTAAATCCACTAAAGCAGTAAGAGAAAACCCTCAATAAAACTGTTGGTTGCTGTTCCAAATCTGAAGACAAAAATGTGTGCTACATCAACAGCCAGAACTGAAAGTGTGGGGAAAGACAGTAAGAGCAGGGCTAGTACAGAGTGATACTGTTCTGTCAAATACTAGGAAGACCACTTGTTATGGGAAAACAAAACACACAATTAATTATCCTTTGTTAAGGCACTATAAATAAAAAAGCCAAACAAAAATGCATAACTCCAGTAAAAGAAGGAGTAGGAAACATTTTGGATGTGGTGGTAAATACAGTCTCCCAAACCTGGTACTTCTATTTTGATAGCAAATTTCCTCTTTTCTTTTTTCTTTTTTTCTTTTTTTTTTTTTTAATGTTGTAACTGGCTCCATTCCAGGATGCCAAGGCTTGGGTTTCAGTATGACTGGATTCATGGCAGTATGATAAGTGTGTTTTGCAACATGTCACATCCTTTGTGTAAAGCAAATTGGCACTTAAATCATAGTATCTATCCTTGCATCTGGTCAAAGGGGATAAAACTACTATTTGTTAGGCACATGCCATTTGTTATCTGTCCAAACTGTTTACGCAGTTGCTTGTGAGTGAATGAGAAAACTTAGCATGGGTGTGCTAATGTCAACAGGCAAAATGGATGTCCTCATGCAAAGTCACTTCTTTGAAGGAGTTCCCAAGTCAAAGGTTGCAACTGCCTTTTTCATTGTAATAACTGTTGATGGATGATCTTCTCTGGATTTGTAGGATCACTTTTATGAATTATTTACATTTTTTTGTGTGTATGACTTTCTGGAGAAATTTACAAAAAATTAATTACACTTTGTGTGAAAGAAGCCCTTTGTTTGCTTCTAATCTGCAGCCTAATAATTTCTTTTTATGTTTCCTGTAGTTCTTGTGAGAAATTGTGAATCTTTCTCAAAACTCTATTTAAGGGCAGTCATGAATTTACAGGCCTTGTCATATTGCCTCCCTCAATTTTTTCCACATTGAAAGATCTTAAATTCACTTAATGTCTGCTTGTATTAAATCTCACGTTTGTCTTGTCCTGTGCCCAGCACTTCCACAAAATAGATTTGAATGGCACATTGTACATATGTAAAATTAGGAAAACATTTATCAAAAAATACCCTAAATAGGCAGTATATTGAGCTTGATGACACAAGAAATGACAGCCTCTAGTCCTCCAGACCTACAATGGTTTGTCTGAAAGTAATTTCTTCCTACAAAGCTTTCTTAACTCACTTTGGTAGCTGCAATCAGAACATGGTCTTGACCTATAGATTATTTTTCAGATGTCCTTTTTAATTGTCCCAAAAGAGCAACCGGCAAGGAAAATGGTTGCTGTCCTCTTTTTTGACTTAACCACTGAAGAGACAGGCTCTTCCAGGGGACCTTATGCCTGTTCTGGCTGAGTGGAGATATACTTGTCAAGGGATCTTAAATCCTGTTTAGTCTTTCTGCTCCTGTTACCTCCTTGAGAGTTTGCTCTTGCAACTTCAGTCTGGTCCAGTCACTCCCTCTATTTCTCTCATGTGACATTCCTGGCCAGAGGCAGGAGAATTGTCATCACCAAATGACAAAATATATGCCGAATAATACGGTAACATCATTCTGCAGCCTCATATTCTGGTCCTCTATGTTGAAAAAGAACAGATCCATCAGTGGATGCAAGTGTAGGGACTCCTTCCGGCTCACCTGACTGTTAGAGCCATCCAAATCTTAACAGCAGCACAAGATTCCAGTAAACAATTTAGTGCACTCACAAAGGACCTAAAGAAAGCTGCACCTTCTATAAGTGGAGAATGATTTCAAGATTTCAAGTTCTGGAGTACTATTACATGCCTGGAAAATTGTTTCAGTGATTAATAACTTAACACTAAAATTTGCAGTTTCCAGTTCAAATTTCTCTAGATTTATGATGAAAGCACTATATNCTGTGTGAATAGTTCTGTTAGGTTACAGACTTGTCAGTTCTTAATCTTATGTCCCTTTTTTTAATTTATTTTATTTTATTTTTTATTTTTTTGTCTCAAGCTTGCTATAAAAAAACAGTATAATGTTATGCTGGCACATGAGCTTCCACATCACTGTCTGATGGCCTGTTTTTTATGAGGCCTGTCCAAAGCACAAAAGTCTGTAGCTCCAGGGGGAACTCAAAGTTTGTAGGACCCAGGTCCTGTACATGCACTCTTCTCTCCTTTTGAGTGGCCTCTTGCTTCTTCCACTCTATTACAGAGATGCAAAGAAAGTGTTTTAACTGTAGTGAGAACCTATGGAAGCACCAAATCAGGCAATGGAATACTTCCAAATGAGAGGAAATATGCGCATGCAAATAAAACAACTTTAAATCCTGATTATTATCAGAACTGACTTTTGCAACAAGTGAAAGAGATTTATCTGACTTTTATGTTCCTTGAAAGTAAAAAAAATAATTCATTAATTTCTTCTTAGCAACAAAAACCATGTTATGTTTTCATATTCTGTCAATTAGTTTTTTCATGGCTCAATTGCTGTGGAAGTAATTTAATTAAACATATTGTTTATGTACAAGTAGTTAGAAATTTTAGAAGACATTGGTAGAAATACTAATGTAGAGGATGAAGTAGCTATGGAAGAGTTATAAAACATCAGAAAGTCATGATGAGAACTTCCCTCTCTGTGTTTAGGATTAAAAGAAAGTCCTGCTGTTGTTAATACCCCTCTTATATCGCCCTAAGCTTCTCTGGTTCGTGAAGTAATAAAGGATAATCAGTAAGGCACTGGTTTTCTCAAACTTTCTACTCTTGTTAATGTGTGTTTTTCATTTTCTTTCTGGGGTGATCTTATACTTACAGGTATTATTTCTTATAACAATAGTTTAACATGTGTAACCTACAACTTCCTCCAAAAAAGAAATTCTGTTTTTTTCCTGAGTCATGTAACAGTTTTATCATTTTTATTTGTCTCTTTAGCACCACGACTCTTGTACCTGTGGTCAGTGAGTCCTTCATGATCCTTGAAATGAGGACGCTTCTGAAATGTCAAAGATATTGTTTAACCCTCTTTAAGCTAGGAAAGCGTAGAAACCAAATGTTCCTCTTTCCTGAATGACAACTAGTAATTATGTCAAAAGTGGCCACTTGAAGCATCTGAGCATGTTTAACTTTCTGTGTCCCCTGAAGACTTGTTCAGAACTGACCTTCATTTTGAATCATACCAGGTGCGTTTGTGTTCCCCCCTCTCTCCAGACTGAGGTATGCTCTGGAGTCTAGGCTCATGTAGCTTGGGAATGCTAGGGTTCAAAATTAAGATTGTTTGCATAAGTGTTGAATTCTGTTTGCCAAGTTAATTGATTCCCTATTTCAGTCTGAACCCTTTTGGGCATCCACACTGCTCTGACTAGGAACAAGTCAGTTAAGCCTTTTCATCAGGGAACATGGCAGTGGAAGAGAAGGTGTTTTTTACCAAGGTCCTTGTTCTACAGTTTGTTCCCAAATCTCTGGCAGATCTTGCTGCTTCTTCTTAGTACAATCTTTTAAGATATGCAAGGATGTCTTCCGTACTCACAGGTTTTGCTATGACCTTGTATGTATGCCATGTGCTTGGCTTTATGCAGTGAAGCATCTAGTGTGTCAGTCTGCAAATTGCACTCCTATTATATGTACTGTTGTGCTTATTAATTGTGATTGCTTAGGATCAGAGGAAAGCAACTCTGCAAACTATGTAGGTAGCCCCATGAAAAGCCTGCTGGGCAGTTCAGCACTGCTAGTTCCCAGCATGGCCCCAAGCCAATGCTGTTTTAAATATAATAAAATAAATGATCTATTTGAAGGTGCAGAACCACTGAATCGGCAAAAGCATTAGCTAGCCACAAGTTTGCAATGTCTTCTCTTTCAACAAGCTGCATCAGTCCTTTTCTGAAATAGTTTATGATAGAAGTGTGTATGTGTGCGATGCTCTACTGTAAAGGTGCAAAGGATTCTCTGGTTCTGGGAAGGGATCCCTAGATGATAAAAAATATAGATATGAGAAATTCTATACCATCTGATCCATGGACCAGGCTGTATATACAGGGAAGATGGTATAAATGTAGATTGAAAGTTTCAGTTTAGCTGCAGACAGTGAAGGATCAGTGCATACTGCAGGTACACTACAAGCATACCTAGCTCCTATTTCCTTTCAAGATTAAAATATTAGACATTTTTTAAAATGTGGCCTTTGTTTCATTACAATACTAAGATGTTTATAATAATTTATCATTGTAAACTACTCTATGCATTGTCTATCCATTCATCCAGTTTATGCAATGAGTCTGTGAGACATACTTCTGCATAGTGCTTTGATATTTCATAATTTTTCATCCAATTCCATTATATTCCCATGCTTGCTCTTTTAGAAGTTTTCAGAAAGTCTGACAGTTCCCTGAAAGGGAATCTGCCAACCGGAAATCATACTTAAGATTTTTCAATTTAATTTAAAAAATTGATTTAGACATGTCTTTTACATAGTTCCAAGTTTCCTTGATTTCTTTATCAGTTAACAGCCATGATAGAAAATGTATTTGAAACATTGTATTAACTTGATATTTTCACATTTACCCAAATGCTTTGATGAAATTAACCTTTGATAAATTAACAATTTATCACTTGAAACTGAAAGCACAAACACTTCAAATGTGAAGCCCCAAGGTCAAATAAAATGTTTTGAAGAAGTTAAATGGTGAATAAATCACAGCCCTAGAGTTACACACAACTGTCTCAGAGGACACTCCCCT